>JANEHU010000408.1:587500-645429 GCA_027563435.1 Nasonovia ribisnigri
CCACGTTGCCTACAGCACCCCCCCCCCCGCCCCCCCGAACGAACACCGTCGCACGATTTACATCCGGCTACCACTTTTCGGGTCATGGCTGCCACCGTATATATATAATATTGTGTATATATACATATATCGAAATAATATAATATATCATTATAAGCGACGTTTCCACAGAGGCAACACGCGCCCGTTGCTCCCGACAGCACGTCAAATGAATATACTCGTATAATAAATTTGCAGTTGGCCAAACACCTCCGACGCAACCGCCAAATCGGCGTACAGCAGCACACACCCTCCCACGCGCCCCCTCCGAACAATCCCGTGGCTATCCGTCGCAGGCCCTCGTTACCGCGAATTATACGACCGATATTCGTTTTTTTTTTTTTAATTGTCGTATTGTGTTATGATTTTTATCGTCATTTACCTTTGTTTTGCGTGGACAGTGGTATATTGTCGTAATAATATTAAGTCTAGTAGTGTGGCAGGTATTATATGTATAATAATGTGCAAAAAAAAAATAAATATATATAATATATTGCTTAGGTAAATATTATTATTTTATCGGGATTTCGATCGTAAAGCGTGTCGAAAAACAGAAAACTGTAATAATTTCAAACAATAAACTATATCCGGATAGTAGTTATTATAATAATGATATAAATGTGTTCGAAATATAAATAATAATAGAAATAAATTCTATGTTACATCAAAAGGTGAGTTTTTAGTTAAGAATATGAAACTGAATAATTAAATAAATATATTTTTATGTTAAAATACTAAAACTATGGGCCATATTTGATTTAATCAAATTAATAAAGTTATTATTCATAAAAATATAATCAACAATAATATTATTATATGTATAATATCAATAAATTATTTATTAATTTAGTTCTATAACTATTACATATTCTGTTTCCAGATTGTATAAACATTTTAAGGTTTATTATTCGTTCACAGTAAATTAATTCTAGCATTTAAAATAAAATAAAAAAAAAACAAAAATAATCGAATATTTGATATTATAATTAAGTTGTGTTGTGTTGAAGAATCGTAAGCAAAACTTTTGATTTCTGTTATATGAATATTAATATTGAAATTAAATGAACCATATATACTGGAAACTTTTCAAAATGAATTCTTATTTTTGAGTGGTAAAACTTTGTTTTGTCATTATGAGCCATAGTTTTAAGTATACATTTATTATATTTATTAAGATAATAATCACAAATTTACAATGTAGAACTTTAAAACTACTTTGTGATTTCACTATCGTATCAAAACACTAAAGAAATATAAAATATTACAATTTGTAGTGAAGTTTGTGAAAAAATGTATAATAAAGCTATATGTATGTTAATAATATACAGTCAAAAGCCATGGTTAAAATATCCACAAATTAAAGACGTCACTTGGCAGAGTAAAAAGTCGCAAAGAAATTTACAACATATTTCATAGAGTTGAAATTAAGATAAAATCATCATAATCAGTTTCAAATAAACATTTTCTGATAAAAAATACACAAAGCCAAACGGTACACAAAATGTAAATTGCTACAATAATTGTAATAGGGACAGAGTGTTGGAGAATCAGTTATATTCTAAGCATCAAATCAATATTTGAATTCGTTATTTTTCATGATATATTATACATCATATAATATTAACGTTCCAAGAATTTATTACGTAAATGTAATTCAGATGCAAATGTTTTATCAAAATCATCACAAAAATAGTTTCCATAAATACTTCATACCATGAAAAATATTAATTTTCATATCTAACAAAACTATCTTATTGAATGATATTTGAAGCAGTACGTAAAATTATTTTGAATGCAAATCTCAAATTTTTAAAGTCGATTACCTTGAAATTAAGATAGAAAGATAAAAATGGGTGATTTCGTGATTTTTCAAATGTCCCTTGACAATCTTAAGCATCCAGACAGGTCTTTCATGACAAAAACATGAATTGCATAAATTAAACTTATTCATTACAAAATATAATGAGATTTTTGAACTGAAAAAAATGAAAAAGGTATTTCTACTATCATTTATCGTTATAAATTATTAATTTATGTATAAGTCGGTATTCATTTTTATTTTTTATTTTCTTGAAATAAATGCATTAATCCATTTTAGAAAATTGAATAAACATTATTTAAATAATTATGAATAATAATAAATTAAGTCTCAATTGCGTCTATTTAATTATCAAGTACATTACTAGAATTTCATTCCACGGTGGATTTAAATAGTAAAATATTAAAATAATTTGAATTCACATTATATACGTTTAGATAATGTATTAGTTGTGAATAAATAATACTCACTTATAAATATACATAATACAATATTAACTAATAGTTAGAATATCTTATATATTAATAAAAACAATTTATGTAAATCGAAATTGCACTGTGTGTTTGAAGTACGATAACACCTATGTACAAGACAAATTATAATTTCATACAAATTTTTAATGCATATAATAATATTATATACTATTGTCAGTACATTTTTCTAATATAATTAATGAAACTCAAATAATTACATTTTGTTATAATAATACAAAAATATAATTTTATATTATGATATTAAATAGGTCTCACTGGCTAAAAGCTATTCTAAAATTTTATTCTTTAATTTATATAAATAACATGGTTTTATTTTTATTTTGTTCACCTTTTACGACATTATTTCTAAAAAAAAATAGTAGCTAAAATTTACAATGAATACATTTTTTCTACAACGTATTAAATAGTACAAATATGTATATAAGTACACTGGATTGTATTTGGGAAATCTAAGTACACTGGCTGTCACGTGATCTGTTTTTCTTGCATGTTATGAGACGTACTATAATATTGTTAAAATAATGTAAAAAAATTGTTTAATAATGAAATTATTGTAACACGGCGTATTGTATAGGCAAATCAGCTACACCACATTGCCATGCCCGTGGTAAAATATTAATAATATTGTCATCAGTATTATTATATTATTTTCCTCATAACAATATTATAATACCTAGATACCTATCTCACTTTATTTGAAAAAAAAAGCAACAATTTACGACCCTTCAATTAGCGCGTCGAAATTTTGTCACAGCGATGATTGGTAAAGGTTGGCGGAGTGGCGCAGACAGAGTGACGTGGAAGCATCCGACGCAGACTTTGCGTATTTCTATTAGACGGCATGCACGGTATGGGTGTTAACAATAAAAAAATTAAAAAATCTAATAATAATAGTATAATGTAATTATTATTACAGCCAATCATAATAATCTACGGTAATACCCGTCGGGTTTCCGAGGGAAAACCACCCACCAGATAATCGACGAACGACCACCATAACGTACTCCCTTCACATCGATCACCATCGTTCGCCGGGCACGGCTGCTGCGCGATCTCGGGGTTTTTTTCAGGGGATTTTATACGCGATACGTGACTGACGTTTTTTATGTGCCGTATTTCTATACACACACATATATATATATAATAATGATATAATAATAATATATAGAGTATAGACACTCGGCTCTAAGTATAAATAATAGATATCGTACAAAATGCGTATTGATGAAAAGTGACGGGCGTGTGTATCATGATATATATACATATTAATATACACCTATATAATATTGTATTATTTAGACGTTCGTTTTCACGATAGGCAAATATTTATGATATAATATATGCACATAAACGTCACCTACTCTACCCAGCAATCCTACTACACGAGTTGTATTATTATTATTATTATTACTATTATTATTATTATTGTACAACGATATAATGTAATAAAGAAAAAATATAGGCAGAGCCCCACTGCTGTTCAATATGTGCCGCTCCGCTAACCATTTGGTGGTAGATGCGTTTCAATTTTTGCAACTCGCTATAAAGGCGTCATGATATTATCACTATATGTTTTATTATATTATTATATACATATTTTATTTCTATGTTTTTATTTGAAGATTCACTCGACTCAGCAGTGGCTATTGGGAGTCGTTCACAAATATTGGTTTTCATATAGATAATACCTACCCACATAATACATTCACCTTTATACATTTATTATTATAATATTATTATGTTGTTCCGTAAATGTTTTATCCAAGTGTAATTTGTTTTAATTCAGAAATGTTAAACGAGGTCTACCCAAGTTTCATTTGTAATTTCATTTTTTTTTTTTTAGTATTAGTATTAGGGTTAAATTCCTATTAAAGATCAATAATTCATACACAACATTTTTTTTTAGTCAAATTATTATATTTCATTTCCCAATCCGTATATTTACATTATTTACCAGTTACCACAAGTTTTACCACAAGTTTTGAAATAATTTCTTCATAGGGCGAGTAAATGCAGTTTTTTTGACCAAATATTTATCAATTGCTAAACAATTTTCAATACCGAATTGATATTTAAGAATAAAAGATCAAAATAACTTTTGATAATCATTTTTATTTTATTAATTTACGTTTTTCACAATATGGATTTTATCAGCTTTTTATAATATGGATAACTCGATATAATATACTAATCAATAAATAGTTAGATGTGTATTGAAATACTTATTAATTATTATACTATATTTTTTCTATATCTTTTAAGAATAATGAATATTATGTGTTTGAGTTGAAAAAATTAAAGTATAGTGTAGAAGAATTTTTTATTATGTCCTCTGTAGCAAAATTCCACTTATGTTAAGTCTATTATTATGAGTATTGTTATAGGTAAGTAGGTACTTTAAACTAATTTAAAATATTTTTTTATGAAACACAAAAAAATATCTAAATTATGAGTTTGAACTGTAGAAAAAATTATTGTATGTATATGATTATAATATTGGTATACATAGGTGTTGTATATTTTTATTTAAATATATACTGAATTAATTTATCTATTTTGTTTCAGCAACTGTTCATAATTCTGCAACTCCGATAAGATTTAAAGTCTTTCACTCTATTCTATTTGAATAACCTATTTCAAGTGCAATAACTGGCACAAAATAAAAATGTACAAGAATGTAGGTACTTAAGAATACAATTTTGTTCCCGAGAAATGATCCCAGAAAAACCATCCCAAAATACGACAATAGACTACATTATCATTCACGAGGGTCTGCACGGTACAATATTGTGATTATAATTATAATTATTGCTATATAATTTCACGTATCTAGGTACTATTAACATTTATATGTACGTTGTGTTCCAAAATAGTTAGAAAACTTTTTCTCTTAAATCATATCAATCGTTATACGTGAGAAACTTTAAAATATTAGAGCGCCGTACTGTGCATCACGCACACCCATTATAAGCGATACGTATTTACATAATATAATTTATATTAAATAAATATAATATTATATAAACGTACACATTTTATCTATAATTTGAATTTGTTTATATTTTTCTTCACTATTAATTCTTACTATTTTACGTCCTTGCAAGTTCACACGCACGTGTTATATCAAAAGTTAAGACTATGTTATTATAATGGCGTAGCGAGGCGATAATAATATTTTTGACCAATATTATAATTGGCCATGTGGGTTCTAAGTGAAAAACTCTTTGAAGGTCTCATAACTTTGTAATTTCTCAGAAAAGTAATTGTAACGACAATAGCGACTGGGTGGTAGGTGGTATCATTTAAAAATAAGTGATTATACTTTTCCATTCGCTCACTGTTACACGTGCCGATAAAAATAAAACGGAAAACGTACGTGATGTCTGGTTTTTTTCGCCGTAGAGGTGTTTAGAAAATAATGTGCACACGACGTGTAAGGTCTTATAGTATGAAAAAAGTCTAAAAACGACATTTCTACAATTATTGTCTCATTATACCTACACCGTGTATATAGCTATAATAAATCATAATTACGACCAATACTAAACATTACTAGTATACAGTATTAAGTATAAATTAATATGTTTGTATCCATATGTATATCGTATGTTGTATAGTATATATTATATTATATTGTATATTGTGTGTACTACGTATGTACGTGTAGTAATTATGATACATTTCGTATATAATGTTAAATGTATATCGTAATAAAGTGTACGGGGTTAGGGTCAGGAGAAAAATGAACCCACGAGATTTTTGTTTTCGGACGGCAAAGTCTCCATTCGGACCACGTCGCTAAAGAAGAGAAACGCTCATTTCACCAAATTCGTCCAGACACCTCGACGATATTCTATTTTCATATATTATATATTCTATTTTTTAGTCTATGTCACACCTTTACGACGCAGTCAAATGCCAGTTGCGTAATAATAAACGGCATTTTTATCCATCGGAAACATAAACATTTTATTAGTACAATTATATTCTCTCGCCGTATAAATGTAACATGCATGTATAGTTTCGTATCATATTATTTTATATTCGTTATAACATTTCTCGATTATTTACATTTAATTAACGGACGTTACATTATTTAATTTAAAAACAAAACAAAAAATACAACACTAATTATTACGGTGGGTATGTCGGAAAAAATAATTGTCAAAGCAATTTATTTGTTCATGCATAAATTCTTCGTACGCTGATAATTTACTATAGGTATTACATAATAATATCGACACAAAATAAAACTTAAAATAAAACTAAAATAAACAACCAAGATATAAAATGTATCGTTTTATTTCAGTTATGTTGTAATAAAATGTCAAGGGTTTTTAGAATCTATTGAACGCGTATATAACATATATCCGAACATTTATCTCCGGTTGCGTATGCTCAACCTTTATTCGGTAGACAGATAGACTGTTATAATTCGGGAAAATAGTCTTATGCGTTTGATACGATTGAAAATCTCTGTTAATTCGGGTAAACATGATAATTTCAAATTAGACATTATATACGATGAGCATTAATTATCTAGCGACACCCCTAGAGAGACGTCTGTGCCAAAACTATGCCAATCAGACAATTTGATAGGTCCCCTTTAAGTTCTCCCGCATACGAAGACGTACCGTCGTGGCCTATATAGTAATCATCCGAGATATGGTTCGGTTTCACGTTTCACGCAGGCCATTAATATTAATCCTTCACACTTTATACCAGCGCATAACCCACATGGTAAAAACGATAATAATTTTATCGTGTATACGTCAGTACCTAAGGACGAGTGTTCATCCGTCTTGTAATATTATGTAATGGCTAGTCGAACGACAAGAACAAAACATTTAAAAATGGATACTGTTCACAGCGAAAATCTCTCATTCCAACTTTTGAAATTAATAGTGGGTTATTTAGGACCATTCAAGCTATGCGCACAGGCCGGACCTAATCGATTCGGAAATATTGACCTGAAACCACAGGTACGACTGAAACCGGTTCGAGATGATAAGACATTGCTCTCGGAAAACGTATTATTTTAGTGACGCCTGCTGCGCGGCCTCGACAATTCGCCTAAAACGCCACATCGTTTTTCTTCACACCGTTTTCAGGTTTTTATTTTTCCGGAATAACGCGTCAACGCGTACGTATTATGCCGGTAGGTATATACTGTCCCTATCGCGACACAACATTTTGGCGCTCTTAGACAAACATCCACTCTGCGCCCTTAATAATATACGAGTATATTACGTAGGTACATACACGTTAATCTATGCGCGGGTTCAGTGCCAACTCAATGTCAAAACTATATGTACCGGCGAATAATAATAATAATAATCTCCCGGGGCCGCGGCGACCCTCCACTCGTCCCTCAGTCCCGTCGCCGCCAACGCGAGGGGAGGGTTAGTGAATATTTTCGTGTGCGAAAGACGCGCGTGTACACGGGGCGGTGTATACGCGCTGTCCACAAGTCCGTATTAATTATTATTATAATATACGGGACGAGCGTTGGTTCGGCTTTGCGTTCAGTCGGTCGGCGGAGGTTGTGCATACCTATATTATATAGGAACGTATACATCACAATATTATGTAAATATAACTCCGATCGCGGCTGCTGCAGTCCGCCCGAAGTTGCTTTCGTGTTCCGATTTCAATTCGACCGCTGATATTTATAATAAATAAAAATGAAATATGCAACCAATATTATTGTCGAAATGTTGTTATTTATCGGCATGATAGTATTAGGTATATAGGTATACCTATCGCATCGTTCGATCCGGACTATCGACGTTCTGAACTTTATCGCGTCGTTACCCTGTCGCCGAATATCCCGTGAATGGTTGAAAAAAATAGATACTATGAGGTCTAAATACGTAGTATATTTTTATTGCGCATGGCAATATCGTAAAACAGTGGATGCATTTATATGGGTTAACCCGCTTACACCGGAAATATGGCTACGTGACACGACGGCCCGATAAAATGCTTTTTTCTATAGTAATATCTCAGATGTTTACGGTTCGGCATTAAATAAAAAATAAAATTTCGTTTCTACAACGTTATACACTACGAGTGAAAATTTCGGGAATCACTTATAAGTTATAACACCCATTTTTTCCGTGTGGTATTCAAAATTATTTATTTGAGCATATACTTCGCCAAAAATTTAGATAAGTATATTATAACAACCTCTGTCTCTTTCTTGGTAAAAAATTATAAAATAAATGATAAACGACGATTCTGGAAATAGAGTGAAACATTAGTGTAAGTGCAAGCTCAACAAATAACAAAAACTGTGATGTGTATATTTTATAATTATTATTAAATGGTCAATGATAACGTATAACGGACAGCAAAAGTAAAACATTTTCACGTTGTGTGAAGATATATCAATCCGTAGGTCATAATATGCTATATTTACTAATACTATATTATTACAAAATAATTTTGTATAATTCGATCTTTTTATCAGTGTTTAAAATGTGTGTCGGTCTGCTATGGAGCTGCTTATTGCATTGTATTTTTGTTTCCGAGCAAACTATTATGACATTAAATTAAATGAAATTTCATAGAAATTCGTATGACTTCGCAGGTTGGCGGTTACTGATGTCCACGGTAAGAATAAACCTATTAGTCATACACAAGCATTGACATATAATTCCCACGTAATGCAAAATGGATGGATTTTAATATAGACTGGAAGTAAACTACATAATATTTAGAAAATACTAGTGGTCAAAATCAATTAAATTTATACCTCACAATATTACGAGTGGCCATGATTTATTAACCACAATAATGAAGGCAGGCAATCTGAGAATCGGAGTAAAATATTATGTGGTACCTATGATGTAATATTATGGGTTCTGAAATGTTGAAGTGGATCGGGTGGATCGGATATTATGTATATAATATATTTAATTTAAAAAAATGTTTTTGTTCCCCACATAATTTTATTTACACCCGTGTAACTACGACTACAATAATATAGGTAGGTATATATAATCCTAAAATATTTACATTTCTTCAAACCGACTGTATCGAAAATATTGGCTAGACACTGTTCTTATTGCGCTGTTGGTAGATGTCTGGGAATATAATTTCGACAGCGGTACAGTCCCTCCTCTCGAAACACTCATATTGTATAAATAATAATCATAATAATCATAATAAGAATATATATTATTACAATTTATATTACTCAAACCGTTGTTTTTAATCGCGTTTGTGCCGCCGCAATATGCCGCACTGCAGGACAATAATTTTTAGATGACCTTAGTTTTACTTCTATACATTTTCGTATACGGAATTTAATTTTTATTTCAACACAACGCTCATTCAACCAGTCAATTTTTGTACAGTATTCATATTATTACAGATAAATAACGACAGTTACTCATGACGTTATATTTTTATTTTTTACCACGTGATTTTTCAGATTTTCTGATTTAAGTTTAAACGAGAAAATTAAAACGCAACACAATTATTTTAAAGTGTACTCTTCGCCAATCTCCTCCTTGTTTTCTCTTGCCTAAACTAAAATTTAAAAAAAAAAACCAAAAATCGCTATGATTATAAACAGAAAAAAAATTTTGATTTTTGTAAAAATATCCGGCATAATATAGTTTTATGTACCAATATAGTCTTAATGTAAGTGCTAATGGTCATAGGAAATAAAATTTTCGAAGACACAAGAAGTATCTGGAATAATAGAAGGGTTCTGCGTTAAAATAATCACCCCGCATTCTGTAAACTTCTATTAGTTATTATATATTATTTTCGTCGTTATATAACATAAACACTGGGCGCAAAACTAGATAATATTTCCGAAAAATGTTTTTGTTTTTATCTCCGGTGATAAAATATCTCCTTTGACTTCACCACTCCTCCCCACACATACGCACCAACCGTTCGCATCGTCACCGGCCGTAACTCATCGCATTCTCTCTCGGTTTGTCTTATTGGTTTTTATATAAGTACCTACCTAATAAAACCGATATGTTCAAATAATATGTCTACACAATAATGTCTGTCAGTCCGGCGACCATAGATTTTAATAACTTTACCTACCCGCTGTCGTGCCCATACGTTGTAAATGTACAATAAATTATGTAGGTATTCAACGTATAATAATATATTATGTACCTACATACGCGTATTACGCAGTTTATGTACCTACTATGTATATACCGTGCAAATCTATACCTATTATGATTTATGATTATGATAATATACTCTCCGCACTCGGACGCAATAGTTTTCATCACGTTTATATAATATTATTTCCGTAACGTATTCTGGTTTTATTTTATCGCCAACTAGCGTATTATAGTAGTTTACCTAACGTAGGTACTGTATAATATGTATATCATACAAATCATTCGGTCAAGGGGCCTCAGTCGACTCGGCGAGACGAGTAAGTTTTTGGAATATATTTTTCATACAAATATCATTATACGAAAACGTACAACATGAGCGTCGGTCGTTGCAACACAATAATATTATTAGATCGTCAAATATCCACGACCTAATGACCGACACGTACAAAACGGTGCACGTCCCTATCGTATTATACAGAACACGTTTTGCAGTTTAGGTAGGTACATCAACGACATAACTTCAGTTAGACTTCTATAACAAAGATCTAGATTTTCGAACGTTCGATGGCCGTATACTAAAATTACAATGTCTGATGATAAACCAGACAAACTCCGAAGTCATCATACACTTGTTATTGAGTTGCATTTGGAACTTTGGAAGTTATTACAATAACTTGACTTGAAACTAGACAGCGATTTTTTTAAGTGTAACCTCCTATGAACGCGTGTAAGTTGACAACTATACAATCAGCACAATGAGGCTTCAAAGCCACAGAACCGTATTCAAGAATCATGATTGACTGCAGTCTGACGAAAGAGCTCAAAACAAAGATTCAAACGAATTGGCAAGCTTAATTTAACTAAAAACTATTTATGTCATATTATAAAAAGATCATATTAGATCAAGCCTGGAGAAGATGATGATCGAAGAAAATATTGAGGGGAACAAGAGCCATGGGAGAACACCGATGCGCTGGATAGACTACATTAAAACCATCACTGGCTACCCCATGGAGGACGCCAATTAGGTTGGTAGAAAATCGCAAGCGCTGGAAAGAGACTGTTGCCAATATTAATTGAAGGATCATCTAAATTCCGTTTTTGGAATATGGTCTTAAGAAGAAGAAGTAGTTTATAAGCCAAGCATGTAATGTTGTTTATGTGTGGCCCCAGAGATAGGGAAGATACGAATATGATGCCTAAGCCACGTTTACAGTCAACTAATGAGAGTTCAATTTCATTCATTACGTGGATATGACAACTATTAGAGACCGACCTATGGCGAAGAACGTAGAACGCCATTTATCAATATTGATGCCAAACCTAGTGTTCCGGTCCACCTGGCAAATGTACCAAGTCTGCTTTGAAGAAGTACACAGTGTTCTTATGAGTTAATTCTCATAAACAACAATTGCTTGACATCTGTAAAGCATAGTATGCGACAGTGTTGGCGTACAGACTTATGTAGAGATAAATGGGAAAATAGAAAAGGTTACAGATGTATATCTATATATAGATGACTTTCTTGAGTAAGAACTACTTGTGGTGTACCTGCCTCAAGGGTAAAGGGATCCGAAACTTGTCGATTCCGGTTCTTGTCCGGTTCCTAAAACTTTACTTTCGGTTATCGTTACCGGTTTCGATACCGATACTTTTTTTAACCGTGTTAAAAAAATCATAAATGAATCGTTTATTTATTATTTAAGAATTTAGGTTTAATATGTTTCTCTTATCATCAACAATCAACCCGGGTATTGAAAAAAACCTCATCAAACAGCGTGACCATGAGAAAATCCGTAAAGAACCGTTACCGATAAATAATCATGCTAGAACCGACCATTATCGGTTCCTTCGATTCTCAAAGAACCTATGGAACCTATGGAACCTAGACCCGAACCGGCCCACCCCCAAATTAATAACATTATGATATTATGATGTGTTGTACTCACAGTTGTAGTATATGAAAACAACGCACGTCACGCAAAACATCGTGGCCAACAAGGCGCTGATGGTGGCCAACGTCGTGGTCCGGCACCAGAACGACCGGCGGTGACGGCGCTGGCCACCGGCGCCGCCGCCGCCCCCACTGGCGCCGGTACCACCGCCGCGCGCAGAGTCATATGGCTGCTGTTGGTTCGGGTGTTCGCCGTTGTACCGTCCGTTGACCGTTTCCGCGATGACGGCACCACCACCGCCGACGCACAGGCTTCCGCCGGCACCACCGCCGCCGCCGCCGACACCACCACCACCGCTACCGTTGGCCTGGCTCCGAACACACGAGCCGTCCGGTTTCGAGAGCACCACCACCTGGTGATACAGATCGGTGTCGTCACCGTGCGCGTAAACGTCACCGCCGCAATTGCCGTTACCGTACACGCCGTACGCGGCCATTGCCTAACGCCGCTGCTTGTTCTGCGCCGCCGTTCACGCCTGTAACGAAAAGTTGATTCTGCGTTATAATATTTTAATATATTATGTATTATGATCATTGAAGACCTGAGATAAGCGACAAGACATTTCCAATTAATAAACATTTTCAAAAAGCACAGAAAAATGTTTTAAGAATTAAATATTAGTTTTAAAAATTATCAAAAAATATATTTAGATCCAACTTCAACTGTTATAAGTATAGTAGCCAAGGGAAAATTGTCAAAACCAAACAACTTTGTGATGACTATAATAATTGTTGCACTAAAGTAAGAACCAGACACCTCAATTTATAATATGGTATCTCTGTATTTAACAATCGGATTGGCCTAGTTGTTGCTTCAATGTCTTCAATTAAAGAAATTAAGAATAATTAAAAACTTATTTTGAAAACGAGATAAACCAAATACATTAGGTATAAGTGACCAAATTATACAATATAGCAGTATGATTATCTGCCTATTTAATTTTATATTGTAATTTTTCGCAGTTGTGTGACGTCTCATGTATGTTTAAACGAACAAAATATTTTATTTACCTAAATGTATAATATAAAAACGCTATTATTACGAACCGAGTTTGATACGAGCTGAAAATGTTATTCTGTGGTCGTACCATAAAACTATTATTTAGATGACAATTATTCATATCAGTTCAAAAATCGGTGGGTGTTTATCGTAAATCGTAAATCTATTATATAGATTATAGAATATATAAAATTGTTTCCTATACCATTTATAGCAGTAAACCTTTAGCCTAAGAACCATTTATCACAAGGTTACAGGAAACAACTTGGTTAAATGCTGCACTTTTCTATGCAAATAATTTTGAAAAATGTTAAAATGTAGCACAAAGCTTAAAAGACGATGCCCCACCAGTGTTGAAAAACCACAAAAAATAATAAAACATAATATAGGTTTAAACACCATAATTTGGAAATGCAAATATTTATAAATTTTAGTTAAAAAAATAACAATTATCTTTTACATTGTATAAATTTTATAAATTTTATTATAATTTATTAAGGGAATTAAACTTTTTTTGATATAACTCTTGCATTTTTATATTGCATTTTATTTTGCAATGTTGGTGCCATTATACAAATTTACTGTGCAATGTTTTGTTTTCAATTCAATTAAATCTGCTACTTATTTAATTATATTATTGTGCTATGTGGTATCGTATAGCGCAAGAGTCACCATACGTATATTGTTGCAGACCATGGACGAATTATATCTGTCTCGCTACTGACAGGAAATATTTTTTTAAATCAATAATTTTGGGATGATTTGAAATGTTCGAGCTGTTCATTAGTTTTGGTTTATCCTTTACCGTCTGTGGTTGATTATATTTTGCACATTGTGTTTCAATGACCTCCGAAAACTTCCCAAACTTGTAACGCATGGCTCCTACAAAAATAATAATCAGTGATCCACGGAAAAGCGCAAAATTACGACGGTGTTATTGTTGTCGGTACGCGTACCGCCATTGTTGCAGCAGACCTATATGATGGTAATGACGGAAAGTCGTATTACGATGGTATATGGACCTGTATAATATGTTAACAATGGTGGTGGAATAAAAAAACCCGTCCGAATGTGGTAAAAAAACAGTCACGGAAAGTTATAGGCGAAACGAAATAGCTGACGTGTTTTATTTTATCGCCCCGAACCGTTTTATCTCGTGGCCATTTAATATTGTAATACATCTATAAAATTTAGTAATAATTGCAATCGATTTCAACACATAGGTACCTATACATTATACGAGTCGATTCGTTGCAAAAGGCTGTTCGTCCGTCGAAACGGAAAAAATATAGACGACTATGCCCCATTTCAACATTTGAAATCGAATAAGAGATGAACTAACTAAGAATTGACGTTTTTCTACATTATAGAAGGTATGGCCGTAATTTAACAATAAAACCATTAAAAACTGTCCATTTTCTAATCTTTTGAAAACGTACATAATACCTACTGATTATTGTGCTTGTTCGATAGTTCGATACAAATACTTATTTGAAGGCAATTCGTAGATACACAGAACAAAATACCATTTGGTTTATTTGTTATAGAACTAATATAAATTACAAAATTCAACTTTGTTTTATTTTGTATTCGAGTGTCGAGGATTACATTTTGAATAGTTTATAAAAACCACCTACACTAATAAATTATACTGCACTTCTGTTTTTTTGCATTTAACCTCACCTACTAGACCTGTTTAAAAACTGCCCGAATAAATTAGAAATATTTTCCCCGAAGGTGCAGGTGCATCGAACCTGAAAAAATTTGACATCTTAATGAACTGTAATTGTATTATAATCCGAGTAGAATAAACATAAATCTCCGTACTTATAACTTTGAATAAATATTGCGGTGTAACCAGTTAACGTTAATTTATACGTAGGTATTTATAATAACAGTAACTATACGTTTAACGCGGCTTTTTGAAATATATTAACAACTTAATATTATTATTTTTCACACCACTATTTTGTTCCACTAAATAAAAACGCTTGCCAAGTCAGAGATCGGCATGTAAACTTTCTTGATTTTCAATTTTTAGAAATGTATTAATTGTATGCAATATGTATATAATAAATAATAAAAATTTAACTCAGTAATAATGAGTATAGGTGGATAATTAAGCTAAATTTGATATATGAGAGAGATCCGATATCACACCCAAGCAGTATAACAATTTGAATCCAAAAAAACGTCGGTGTGAACAGCCCTGCAAAAATTCATTTTCATTTTCATTTAGCGAGGTAGATTACCGAAACTGGTGGTCGGATTTTGTTGTTTGGGATCTTGTTGGTTTCACATTAGCTAGGAGAAGTGGAGTGAAGATTTTCAAAACTTTATGTTTAATAGTTAATTCACTACAGAGCTTCAAAAAAAATTAAAACACATTTTATTGGTCGTTTTTTTATATGTTTTTCAGCTTTAAGGCTTTGTAGTAAATTAACGATTGAAGATAAAGTTCTGAAACCTAACCTAACCTGCACTTCTCCTAGCCAATGTGAATCCAACAAGACCCTAAATAACAAAATCCGTTCTCCAGTTTCGGTAATCTACCTCACTAAATGAAAATCTAGCAAAAAATAACAATTTTTTAAGTGTGAAAAATTAAATAATTTTTTTAAAAAATATTTTATCTCACATTTTGTATCTAATTGATAATCCCTTTTTAATGAGCTAACAACCAACTTTTTAGCTATCATAGTTTTGGAGAAAAGTTAAAAAATATAAATTTTGGGACTGTTTACGCTGACGTTTTTGTGGATTTAAATCGTTATACCGCTTGAGTGTGATATCGGTTCTCTCTCATTAATATTTCATACTAAAGCTAGCTTAATTACCCTCCTACTCATTACTACTAAGTTACATTTTTATCATTTTCCTACTTAACACAAATTTTTGAAGTTTTAAAAATGCAGAATTTTTTCATTTAAATTACCATACTTACTTGATTAAAAATCAAGAGAGTAAAAACAGCAAATTATCTAATTCAAGACGTTTGGCTCGGGGCGTATATAGAGGTACATGTAAACTATTAAAACCCTTCTTAAAATCTGCCACTACAGTATACAATAATATAATATTAAACCATAAAATATTGTCATAATACTCGTGAATATTTTAAATAACATGTATACATCGTAGAGAAAAAGGGAGATTTTACGGAACCAACGCCGCGTTGTCGTTAAAAACTTGCAAAAACTTTCCGGTGTTTCTGAATTCTGTTCAACAT
Organism: Nasonovia ribisnigri; assembly: GCA_027563435.1. Lineage (NCBI taxonomy): Eukaryota > Metazoa > Arthropoda > Insecta > Hemiptera > Aphididae > Nasonovia > Nasonovia ribisnigri. The sequence goes on from JANEHU010000408.1 coordinate 604,135, forward strand.
CAATATATACGCCGTAACATTAGTCATTAGTAACGGATAATCGAAAGGTGCTTTATTATAACCTACCCATAGAGTATCTACATGGCACTTAACATTATCAAAAAGTAGCGACTAAGTGACTATATTATGTCGTATAGGTAGATACTAAGGTATCGTACTTATAACGTAAGCAACTATATTCAATTAGTACCTACAATGCTCTAATTGCATAGCTCTTATATTATGCATCTAAAATTTTTTTTAAAGATAAATTCTATAAAAAAAAAAACATTTTAATTTGTTCTTAATTACTCGTTGCTAATTATTTAGACGCTAAAAAACACCAGCAGTATAAAATACCTTAAATTGACGAGATTACAATTTATTTTAAAACGTAGGTGCTTTCTGCTAGAACTATGTAGAGTACTATTATATGTATTAACGGGGGTTTTTTTTGTGTGTGAAATATACCTCACAAAATAATTTTTATGCTGTAATATGGTGTGATAAATATTAATACAACCGTACTGCAGGCCATACAAAAATTGATAAACTGACCGAAATTATAAATATATTATGAGAGTTATAATCAGTATGGCGATTTAAAGCGACATACAACTGTACGTGACGTGTATAAATGTCACAGGTACTAAAATAATTTATTATATTAGGAACTACATTATTATTATTATTATTATTATTGCGATTAATATTAATATTGCACCCATTGTGTCAGAAAACTGGATTAAGAATGATTTCCGTGGAAACGGTTTCAAAGAGAAAATTATGATGACAACAGAAATGAGAATTAATACGTAACACGCGCTTGCGAACCTATGTGCCGAGCATAAACATACGTCGGACGTACGTAATATATGTAATGAAATGTACACTATATTATAATAGTAGGTACATGCGATAATTAATTTTAGTTATATCGGTGTTCATTGACTCCATGTTATAATAATATGTACAAAGTGAATCTTTAACGATGAACACAATATATTATTTGGGGCTTGTTTGGGTTTTTACTTGGTTAGAAATAGGTTTATTGGAAAAAAGTCTAATTTTTTAGAAATTGTATTTAATTTTTTAACGATGGTTGTTGTTGCAATAGTTTTATTGCTTGAATTACAACATTTTTAAGCAATTTTAAACGTATATTTTGTAGACGTTTTATTTTTACTTAAAATATTGAAATTTAAGTTTTTTATATAACTACTTGTTGAGTATTTAAATATTATGAACTAAAATTACTATTAGTTCTTTATACCTAATCGTAACATATTTTAACATTTTTATTCAAAAAAATATTTAGTAAATATTTATAATATTTACAATTCGTATATATTTTATGAACAAAAATACGTAGGTCATAATATGTTTTACATTTTTCCTAATTATCAAGAGTCGACCGAGGAAACTAGTTTAGCCTGCTATAGTATAAATAGATTACCCTGTAAATATCACATTGATGACGTACCATGCATACATACCATATTATTATACAGTGTAATAATATACATTTTATAATTAGGGAATGTCACGGAGGAGTAATAAAATAGAGCAAAAACGCGTTCCAAATATAGTATTTCGTAGTTTTCCGTTAGAAAGTGGTGTGGGGAGACACCGTGTCACCGATATAATTTTGCCTCCATAGTTTCTAGTGCGTGAGTGCTCGCGCGAGCTTGTGTGTGTGTGTGTGTGTTTTCGGGTCGAAGTAGTAATCCAAGGACGGAAAAAGAGCAGAAAAAAAATAAACAAAAACAAAAGATCCGCACCGTGTTCGCCCCATATCCGCTGCATTCGAGGAGAATGGCTGCCACCCCGGTGGCGTTTCCTTGATGGATAACCCTTTTATGTACACACTTTTTCGTTTTCTAATGTAAAGACCAAAATGTGCAAACTGAATTTATTATACCCGCTTTATACGTGTATAAGTGCGGATCCATTTCATTGCGTCGCGCATATACTACGCTATCTGCTATAAAAGTTACATTAAAATCGAATATATATATATATATAATTATATTTATGTATAGCGACAATAAGGATGTTAACTGAAATACTAGTTGAAACGTGCGTACGTGTCCGTGGTACCGAAAAATAAAAAATAACATAATTTTGTCTTACTGTTTCAGACTTGTGGATTTTTTATAAATATATTTATGTTCTACTAAATATATATGTATATGTTCCACATAATATGCTTGAATACAACAATGACATATTATATTGTGCGTATCATATGTGAATGAATATACAATATATATTATAATAGAATAAACCAAAACTAATAGTCGTTTTATTATTACGTTTTTATTCAAAATAAATTGAAAAATAAACATTTTAAATTCCGTATAAAAAAATAATAGCAATTTATTTAACTAATAAATTTAATATTAGATAGACTATTGTTGTGGAAAAATACTCGGGTAAAAATTGTTTGTAATGAAACAGCCTATGCGGGAGTCATAAGAAGAGTTTGGATGTTGTAAAGCTATGAAAATATCCCTATAAATTATTGAAAAACTAAAAAAAGTTTTAAAATTGCACTAAAAATCGATTTGTTTTTCTATTGAAATCAAAAAAAGTACAATATTTATTCTGTTGTTAGCAATAGAAATGTACCTAACCTTTATTTTTTACATACAATTTTTTATCAAATAAAAAAGGTTTAAAATAAAAACAATTGTTTATGAACCAGTGCATGATAATATTCAACTCTACTGACAGTGAATATAAAAATAAATATCAACATTTGAAGTATAATAATATAGTATAATAATATAACGCTTTCATTGTGGTCAGAGACTAGAGTGCAATTAAGTACCTTCTAGAAATTTGAATACCTACTTTAAATTACAATCGTATATTCTTAAAAAAAAATGTATTTAGAGTATTAATATTAATTAATATATTAAAAATAACAAATGCATATTATGTAATAAAGATGTATAATATGTCTTAATGAAAATAACAAAGCTTAACAACCTTAAGCCCAGAATTTTTATATTATTTGTACCTACTAAACTTATAGTAAAACTGAATACGGTGTTTGTTTGACTAGCATCCGTAATGTAAGACGGTACCTTTATAACATAATATTTATGTTTTTCCAGTGACGCAAATGTTTAGTAACTTCTATTTATTTTAAAATAATTATACTTTCTATGAATGATGATAGTTTATTTTTTAACAGGAAGTTAGACATTCCATTCAGACATTTTTTATTAAAATCTAGTGATTAAAATAATTATTATTTTTTTAATGGGTGTGTAACAGATCATATTATACAAATATATAATGATTGTTAAGCAGTTATAAAATAAAAATAATATATAATAATTATTGAAAATTCTAATTTTCATACAATTTAACAAAAAACAAAACAAATTATTTCAAACACATTAATGCTATACAGAGAATTAAAACTCTACATCAAAGATGAAGTAGGTACCACAATACATATATCGTGTCCGTGTGTATTAAATTAATTATATAATTATTGTTCATTATATTGTATGCAATAAGCACAAACTGAGTACGCATACATCATTGAATTTTTACACTCGAATTACGTACATACGATTTCCTCTTAAGTATATAGAATTTCATTAAGTGGAAGTATTTTATGTAACGACCTAGGATATTTTTAATTGTATTATTATTTTTTATAGAAGTATTGCAAGTTGCAAGTATAACAGCAGTATATTTCAACTAGTATACTATAACAAATCATAATAACCTTACCTAACCTAACCTATATATACTGTACTTTTATTTGTAATTATTTTCATCCAACATAATATTATAGTACTTAGATTATAACGTCATAATATATTTGTTAATGATATCAATTAGTTAATCATTAACTGTAAATTATTCGTTTAAAGCAATTAAAAATTTCCCGTTGGTTTCAAATATAATACTATGATATATGATAGTGTATAAATTATTCATCAAAAGTTAAATTTACTATAAAAACACTTGCACATAATTTTCTGGTCGGTTTGAAGCATTCCCGTACTGATAAATAATATTTAAATAAATACCTACACAAAATCAATTGAATACTCCATTATTAAAATAATAATAAACCATACGAGATGATGCATTTTACATAAAACACTCACTATTTCAAAAACAATTATCATTTAAAAAAAATGTTTTTTTACATTACTTTCAATAGATAGCTTGAAGATAACATTTTTTAAAACAATTATATTTGTATTTGTTTTAATTTCATATTCCGAAGTAGAGTATTACTCTTAGTATTTCAATATATTCAGAATTTTAGACGACTAATTTATTAATTAATTAGCCATAACTTATAACTATATTTAAAGTTTAAAAGAGCACTGAGCAGAGTAGTGGACCAACATTTTGCCGGGCACTCAGATCCGCTTATCTAAACTTTGAATAATAAAAGTTATAACTCCTAAAATACTCCTTCATAATTCAATTTTTATATTTTCTTTGAAAAATATTCTACTCTGGAATAGGGAATCAAAAATATTATATGATTTACCATCAAAGGTGTACAAATCATAACGATAACAATTTTAAAAATATAATTTTTTCGTAAATGTTGTTTTGTAAAGCCTATTATTTTTATTAAAAGTTGTGTTTTTAAAAAATCTTAGTAAAATAAAAACGCTTGGTACAAATACAACCTATAAGTAAGTTAATTCAAGAGATTTATTGATTTTATAATACAGCAATCAAATCTTATAGGTATGAAAGCGAAATTTCAAATGACATTATTGTTTATCTGTACATGTACTATAAAATCATAGTTTTACTACAAGTGGAAAACGTTGTAATATTTTTCGTATACATAATAAATGTGTGTATTTTGAATTTCGTGGGTTTAAAAAAATAATGAATTAACAACGACTGTTATTTATTTAAGTTTTAATTATGTTTTGCATATAGGTCATAAACAACATTGTCGATTTTCATGCTAAAATGTATATACCTACCTTCAAGTTAAGTAATTTATAAAATAACAATTTTTTTTTTTTTTATAGCCGATTTGGGTTAGGTGGAATAAACTCAAACGATTAAACAAATATTCAGAGATAGATTATAATTTTAAAATATATAAAACTATTTAAGATGTATACAATTGTGGTGCATTGGATATTAAGTCGATTATTACGATCGTAATGACTACCTATACCAAAATGGAACAAACGTTACAAGTTCACATATTATTATAAAAGTGCCATTAAAACTAAACATTTTACGTTCTACAACTTACAGCAACATTAGAACGTATTATTATTATTGTTCAAACATAATATACTAATATAATATTATTTAGTGCACTTACCGGAAACTTAATGAATATACAGTTATGTACAGAGATTTCTTTTCAACGCGAATTACGAATAACATAATAATTATAAACGTAGGTGCTCACGTTTATACGGAGACGTCTTAATTTTTAATTTAACACACTGTATTTAGTGTAAACAAAAAACTTAAATGAAATGATATAGGGACGTATTTATACCGAACTATTGAAGTGAACAGATTGTGAAACGCAGGGAGCGTCGCGTCGCGTTGTTTTTCCGCGAAAACAATTTAATAAATAAATAAAATGTCCTATTTTATTGTTAACTGTTGTACCGATAGAGAAATCATCGTTTCGACAAAGACGGGCTGTACTGAGTTTGCCGTGTCCCTCTGGCAGAGTGCTATAGCGTAGAGGGAATGTATATGATATAGGTACCTATAGTGGGTCTTATATACATACGTACATGCACTTTTGCTGAATGACTATAATCATTGGACTGCAGTGCACTTGGTGACCGTTGTTTTATGATGACGCCTAGGTGACATGCAGGACATTTTTTTGGGGGATGGGGATGGGGTGGTTGGATACATTATGGTATCCCCGATGGTAACCAAAACAAAAATTAAAATATTTTACTGTCGCATAATAATTGTATATATTAAGGGGATTAAGAGTGGTTATAGGTACTGAAATACGTGTTGTACATCATGGTTTATAACTGTTCGTCACGCCAATGTTTGTCTGTTACATTAGTATTACGTTAAAGAGAAACGCGTTGGGTTTTTTGCGTTGTCGGAAAAAAACGTAAGTATAGGTACTTAATTCATTTTGTTCAAATCCTGCACCACCGTCAAAGGAAAATTATTGTGTGGCCGTGTATGTCAATCGTTTTTTATAAGTTTAATACCAGTTGTGAATTCGGTATTAGAACAAAACTATTATGATACCGTTTTTATTGATTTGAAGTCATAAATTATAGGTCGATAGGGTCATGATCGTACCGCCATAGTTGTTCACACAACAAGTTTGATAGTTTCAAATTTCCCTTTGTCTTATCTTTGTACCTATAATAAATAATATTATTAGGTATTAAATCAATTAAAATTGATAATGTTATTTTTTTACTTAATTCCAATACAAATCGAATATTCTATCAGTTGCATTGCTCTGAAAGGAGTTTCACTTAACCCGCGCGTACTCATAACACGCACTTTTTTTTTTTAATTAATACATATCGAACGAAAATAATTATTATAATATAGCTACTACTAGAATAACAACGAAAAATGTTATATTGTACACTTTTAGTCATAAATATTAAAACCGGGGTCTTTAACCGTTTTAGTTACTGCCGTACTGGGTCATATATTATTTTTAAAAACCGGTGCCGCATTCGTAATAAAAACATATTATATTAAATGATTAAAAATGTATTTAAAAATTCGTGCTTTGCATAAATTGTGTTCACTGGCCTCAGATAAAGACAACACAAGTCGTGATCGGAAGACCTCTGCATTAAAGCCTTTATTAATTGTAGAAATACCAACTCTTATAATAATAATTATATAATAAAGTATTTAAACTTTGTTTTTACTATTCGAGAAGTATAGAGTACCTGCCATCATCCCTGCACTCTATATAGTTTCTACATGTCCATTAAAATAGTCTTGCAGGTACTCTTGTTTTATAACATGCTCAGTTATTTTGCGAGCAATCATTCATCGAATTATGATTATTATTCACACAATATTCCCCAAGACATTGCCGCCTATAGAATGCCAAGACTAATGGAGCTCGTTTAATGATTGGACATTTCCAATTCCGAGTAATTGTGTTAGTTAAAACCACGAGGCGAATGAAAACAGACAAAACATTTCACGAAACTTGTTGAGTTGTTTCATTAGCGAACAGCGTCCGATTTTAACGATACAGCACTCAAAGTTGCCTGGAAATTCAGCAGAAACTTATCATAAATGTTTCATAACATACACGAAATTAAAACAATTTAAATAACACAAAATAGAATATTTATCATTATTATATTCCGTGTTATCGAAGGGTAACGTCAAACAGGGTAATGGTAAACATATCTCTAGGTATTATAAGTGTATAACAATGTAATTTATTGGTGTGTAGGTTTTTTTGTTTTAGCATACGAGTATAATAACTCCCCGGAATCCTTTGTGTCCTAAAGAAGCAGTTAATATCATCTAAACTACTTAGCTTTGGTGTTAAATATACATTTACGGGTTCGCTATACCATATATGAATGTATTCATGTAGTACATAATATATTTTTTATGGAATAGTTTGTGTGTTCTACTTTTTGCTAAAGTGGAAATTATTAATAATAAATGTGTCTACATTTTTGATACAACAGCTAGAGTTATTGGTCTTTAAATAATTTGTTTATTTTTTATGCAGTTTACTCAGTTTTTTTCTAATTATAAAGTTTCGAGTGTTTTTTGTAACATTTAAAATTACCGAATATCTTATACCCAAGTGTATGCATGTTATTCAACTAGGTTGAAATTATAAATAAATTATAAAATTATGTAATATTTTATTGAATAATAATAATAGAAAACTTTAAGTTTTGAATTGCTTAAGTAATAGATATTTAATTTGTGATCAATGTAGACTATATTGTTACCAAATGTTTTAATCTTGTAAAAATAAATCAATAATGCGATAAAAATCGACAATTATATTGTTTAAAAAATTTCATAATACAAAAATATGTTAATTTAATTATAAAATAGTATTGCTAACAAATAATTGATGTAGTGTAAATCGATTATTATTATTAATTCTATTAGGTGACTAAATATTATTGATTAAATACTTTAATATTACAATATAAGTACGTATTTTTTTTATTTATTGAAGGTTTCGAAAACTGAGGTCATTAGCCTGTTACTGTAAGTGGGGAAGGGTATGGTTGGTTTTGGACACGTATGTGTATGTGTGGCAAGGATTTGTTACTAAAGAACTTACTCTCAGATCACGTTTCGTGACTTATTGCAACCACCACGGCACGCCAAGCCACTACAATACGGTGTATACCTATATATTTTTATCAAATCATCTAAGACGGTAAATAATTATCATAATTAATATTTTAATAACTAAAAAACTAATCATTCCAATTTTGATTCCATTTTCAAAAAATGTATCCACTTATAATAATTTACTGTAAAAAAAGAAGGTTCTTATTTGAAAAACAGAAGTTTTTACCACACAGGATACTCCTGATATGGTATAACAATCTTAGTTATTTAAAATATGGCCTTTAAGTGTGCATGACAATTCCAAAAAATCAGAATTTCAATAAGTTTGTTGTCAAAGAAAAAAAGGGGAGGCTGCACATGTTTGGTAAATCAACCTGTATATTCACAAGATATAATATGAACTCGTGATTAATACTTATTTTTTAATTATCTATATCTTATGCTTGCACCTAAAACATTGGAAATATCATATTCTACATTATTTTATAAATAGCCAAGTTATATATTTGTCAATAACAACTTAATATTTGCAATAATGCTATATTTATCAAAACAATATTTTAACATTGCTACTATTATAGCTACGTACGTTATTATTTATTTGATTTCAGAAGTTTTGTGTAACTATATGAGATAATTTAATTTTGTAGGCATATTAAGTTAACTAACAGATAACATTTTGATTAGAGACTCTTTCGTTGAGTGCAAGAATTAAATTTACCTACATTATTTATATTTAATCACGCAACTAACTGCAACTTGTTGTAACCATCACGATTAAAAATTAAAAAAACTAACAACAAATCTTAATAAGCCGACTTGCGTGCTCCGCATGGCAAATGCATAAATCGAGGTTACTAATTAACCTCAGAATATACGTAGGTACATAAATTCCTAAACTTGCAGCATGTTGTACTTAGATATTATATACAGTTTTTTCCCCTTTAATTACACTTGAAACGTTCCTAGTCAACCATAAACTATTCATTCACAAGCGTTCACATTACCTAAATAATGGAGATACACAACGGTCAAAAATAATTTGTTATTGCCATTTGCAACTATATTAATTGTTATATAAACATTATTATTAAATTACTACAAAGTTAAATACGTCTTAAAAATAAGTCTTAGCAGAAAAAATTAACTTTTTTAAATATTTTTATTCGTAGGTAAAATAAATTATATATTAAGATAGGCTATAATAAACTAGAATAATTGTATTTAATAATGTAATAAAACAAACGTTTACAGTTATTCTAAATTAGAACAGTTTTATTTACTTTACCTACTCTACACTTTTACAATGAAACTTTTAGATTTTGTATCTTTTTTTACTCAACAATTAATTGTTTGGATATGATACAGAGAATGGTGTTTTATATCTCATTAAAATATTACTTTTAAAGTGATAAATTGTGGGCTATCAAAAATAATGTCTTCCATTTTAACCATTTAAAACAAACACAAAAAAAAAAGAAAGTTTTTAGTACTAATTTTTCAGTGTTAACGTTTATATGCCAAAATATTAATTTATTTTGTTAATACAATATTTAAAAAAAATATATGCAGCGCTATAAATCTTTAAAATTACTTCGTACCTCATAAACAATATTATAAACATATTAAACTTTCTATGCATTATGAAATATTATATTTTAAAAATGCAAATACAAATTGTAAAATGAAATAGAAAATAGAAATTAAAAATGTTTACAACAATATTATTTATGCATATTATTAAGGCTGAGTATATAATGTAAATAAGTATTTAGGTATTTACAGGCAGGTTATTGTATTTCAATAACCACAAATCACATACAATGAAATATTATAAATCAACGGAAATCAGTTTTCTAGATAAAAAAATAAAAAAAATTGAAATCTATTTTACAAGATTATTTGAACTATATTCCGTAACAAATGGACTTATATTTGGAAGTTATCAAAGATATATCGTGCATTAAAATTTAAAATCACAATAGGTTCCTCACACATTTTTTTTACCGAATTAAAAGAATTTTTTTACTAAAAATTAACATTAAATTTTTTACCTTATGAGTTAGGTATTATTAGTCATAAAAAAATGGATAGTAATTTTATAATGGCAATTTAAAATTATCTTAACTTCTTTCTTTCTTTCTACTCAATAATAATTCTGTACAATAAAATCAATTTTTTTTAAATTATGAGTTAAGTCCAAAATAATTAGCATAATAATTTAAATTAACCTATTTATAATTTCCATACCCCTGCAAAGTAATCAAATGCTGTAAAAGTTAATGAAAACTAATGAAACTATTTTTTGGTTGATATTTGATAACTTATACTTTTTACAATATTTGGCATAATTATTCGACAATTTCGTTCTATAAAATATTAATTATCGATATTTTACAGGTCATAACATATCAAAATATGTCTTTAGACTTTAGAGTATTGTTTAACCTTTGAGAAAATAACAACTTGTGTCTAATGTATTACAATTATATTACATTGTTTTATTAAAATACCAATAAACTTCCATCTCTTGTTAAACTCATTTTTGAGCCACAATGACTACTACAGTGCCATCACACCCCGAATGCTCCTTTTGAAAAAATTAAAAAATTAAAAATAAATATAAAAAATATTTATAAACAATAAATTTAAAAAAAAAATACAAGTTAATATAAGACAGGTAATTACTGTAGGTAGGTTATTATATATATTATAATTATAAATAATAACAAACTCAAAATAAAACTAAATTAGTTAATATTTAACTAATAAATAACTAATAATTAGTTAATACTAACTAATATATGGATCCGTGATTATGTAATAATCCATAAGACGAATTATGGTGGTACCTATCTCGCGCATATTGATAAAAATGCAGAATGATGAAACTTTCCCGTACGTTCTCCTTAAAAGTAATAGCTAGTAGAGGTTTTTGAAAAATTAGTTGGAGAACTCCGCCCCCCCTGCATACCCCCTCCCCCAAGTCAAACACTGATCGCAGGTAGTATTATTATACGTGTACTACGAAGCTAGTACCTAGAGTATAGAGTCTAGACAAATAGTTCGTGTGATAACAACTGATTGTCGTAGAAAATGTCACCGCTTACGACGTAACATTATTATGTTCAATCGAATGACATTATATAATATGATACTTCAGTCCGATCGTATTACAAGGGCGTACGGAGATAGTAATAAAACAACAATGTACGAACCGATCGTCGATTCCGGTTAACATATTATATTTTTTATTAATTGTTTGTTTTACTTCCATCAACATTCAACACCGTATATGGTGTACCTACAGTAGTCGGTTAGGTTAGGCTAGGAATATGACATTATGTCATAACGTTATACATATCAAATTAACACTATCCGCATTTAGGATTTATGTGGACTGAAAATAATACGGAAGTCTAACTAAAAGAAAAATTCGATCACGACGAACGCACATTATAAATTACTATAATAATATCATTCGCCCGTCGTCTTACGATTTTTCCATCACTCGCGCGGAAACACGTTACAATGATATAGGTACCTACGCCGGAACTATAGGTGTTGCTGTATAGTATGATGATTTATTGTGCAGCAGGATTATCGTTACATCCTATATAATATTATTATGTACAAAACGCGTAAATACAACAAACACGACAAGGGTCTACATTGCGTAAGGCACATTGCGATGTCGTGTATACTTACCGCGGGGTGTCGCAGGTTAAGTAGCGATACGTTTGAGGCACGTGTGTTGCATTTCGTCGGATCGGCAGACGTGCGTGCATCTACCGGTGGTTATCGCGAACGACTGACGACGGTGGTCACTGGTCGTGGCGTTGCGGCGTAACCACCGCAGGTGCGTCTTCTGGTGCGCGCATGTCCTGCGTCCCGGTCCCCGTCGTCGTCCATGTGGAGACATAAACGCGACCAGAGACTAGGTATAAAATGAGTTGAACCTGCAGCCGTTAATGCGGGCGTAACTAAATACCGGTTATAAATTATGACGCCGCCGCAGTGAGTGCGAATGAGTTTATATTATATTATAATGACAAGTTTATAATATCATTTAAAAGGGAAAAGTGTTGATAAGGCTTCGACAAGCGGCTTTTGACGGGGGCGTCCACATTTGACCGAAAACCAAAATATGAATCTAAATTTTCCACCGACTGATATTCACAGTTATGCATATATGATAGGTATTATACACGCGCGCAAGACAGCAGATTCATCATATTATTTATTAAGCGGATGTAATGCTTACCTGCGGGTATGTAACATACTAATACGATTTGTATGTGGGTATAAGACGCATCGCGTCTTTTGTTAAGTAGCCAAGTAGGTAGTAGGAGGTATACGTTCATTACAAAACAATGCAATTTTGATTAATGATAACGCATTATCTACCATAGAGTAATACCATTGATTAAACAGCATGCTCATCGCCACATTCCATCCTTTAAGAATTAAGTGCTATGGTAATACCTATTATTAAAAAACATTGCATTTGCATCATCGAACTATTTATAAGGTCTATGATTCGCATACCTACCTATTATCTTAAGATGATCAGTAATATTTTGGTGAACTTCTTACGAGAAGCCTTGTATTAAATTTACAAGCCTTTCCTATACTTATTTAACTACCTACAAAATTTGCAAATTTTTATGATTTTGACGAATTTTCTCAAAACTTTAACTTTAAATTATAATAATAAAACCTTACCTACTTATTAATATTTTAATAAATTGTGCTTTTTAATATTTTAAAATGTCTTTTACCGGAAAAAAGTGTTTTTAAACATAAAAAAAAGTAAAACACAAATCATTGTAAAATCAAAACGTTCAGAATCTAAAGTATAAAAAAATTATATTATTGGTACCTATAAGTATACAAACTTTGAGTACAAATGAGTAATATTTCAGTTGATAGTAAAATATTTAAAAATTAGGAATATTATCTATCTCGAAAAAATATGTTGTTAGGTGTTTGTGTAAATTCAAAGGTCATTATTCAACAGATATAAAATAGTTATAAATGTAAAATTTTGCATAATCTTAGTCTTATTTTCGTGTATATTTAGAATAAATAAGTCCCAAGATGATAATAGATAAAAAAATATATAAATGATCGTCGATGAGTAATTTTTTAATACTACAATATTAATCGAACAAGTTAACATTTTTATGATGTAATCTAAAATAAAATTATTTTATTCGAAACCGTAATAGTATGTTATAAATAAAAAAAAAAATGTTTTCTTATGTCATCACACCTGTCTAATATATAATGAATACAAATAATTGATTATTAACTACAACCATTGGGCATTGAATATATAATATTATTTATTTATTTCTCAAAATACAAGGATACTAATAATAAATCAAAACTTTAGTTAATTATACTTCAATACTTGTATAGACAAATTAATAACTAATAATAAAGCTGAAATTGTATAAATGTTTATATAATCGCTATTATCTTTATTTATATAGACTATTAAGCTACAGTACTGTAGGTACATAACGTATTATTCATTCAAAATATTTAAAAATAATTATCAATGTGATCCCTATGCGGCTATGCGGCTAAGCTATCTGCATTCCACAAAAATTTAAATCACAAACTTATTGTTTGAGGTAAAATTAATTTTAAAAAAAAATAGAGTACACTTTTCTAATCAAATTTGGCCAAACTTATTAAGGCCTGTAATCGTATGATTAAAATCAAATAGTGTAAACATTGTAAAAATCGAGCAATTAATTTTATTATGAAGTAGGTATACCTGTATCAAATTTTCTTTCGAAAATAATAGACCGGCTACAAACCTCACATTGCATTTTGTTCGTTGTCTAGGAAATATTCGCCGTAATGTTTATTATACGTTCGTCCGGTTACTAATAAAACACCAAATTTTCGTCGTCTGTATAGTTTAGATTTCATACCAATCTCGTACGAAAATAATTATTTTAGTGTCTCTTTATAGTGTAATAATAATTGATATTTCTTTTTTCTAACACAATTTTTAAGTAATCTAAATGTGGAATGACAAAAACAAATATCATTAATGTGCATTCGGAAGACTTCATCGACGCCCGACGGTAATATATAACATTGTTAAAAAGCAATATATTATTTAGTTCTGAGCGGTGTTAGATTTATTAGTTCTACAATTATGTGAGGTTTTTTAATATATTTTGTAGTTTTTATATCAGAAAAATTCAAAAATAAATAACTGTAGACACTTAAATTTTGAACCAAATATTTATATTAGCATCATAAAACAAAATAAAAATTTAACAATATCTTGGATCTTTTTGAGGTATTTATAAACATTTTAAATGACTAATTTTAGAATATTTTCATATTTTATGTATAGGTGGTAAATTAAAAATATCAAAATAGGTTTATATTTGTCATTTTTTTTATATATATAAGCGTTTCGAGTTAAAATTTTTACTTAATTAAATATTTTTAACGAAAAATAATGATTACACATAAGTAGTTACAAAAAATATAATTCGTTATTTTTCATCACTATGCATATTTTTATTTGTTTATTTATTTAAGACAAACACAATGACATTTTCAATATACCTGTTTAGTATAGTTTTAAGATATTTATACCATAAACCTTTCAACACCATTATTGATAATTACTTACTTAATTATTAAGTTAATAATAGCATTGATTATAAATAGATACTTAGTAGTATTTATAAACAATGATAATAGCTAGGTATATTATAATTATATAAAATAGGTGATATTTATTTATTTTTTGCAAAAAATATATTAACCTACCACGAATAAATGGAATACCTGGTAGTAATAACTAATATATAAAAATAAATTACAATACAGGTGACTTCACCGATTTTTTTTATTTCACATTTTCAATTTTTGTATACCTATCGGTTCTCTCCCCCGATGGGACCCACCTTGTCGTGGTGGGGGAGCTTGCGGGCTCAGGTATTTGATATCTGAGTCTCACTAAGAGGTCCTGAGTCAGTTCTTACTTTCACTAGTTGGGGCTGACAAGGTTTGAGAGAGCCTTCTAGCTATAAGTAAATCTCTTTAAACCTCGCGGTAGGTTAAAACGCGTTAAAAAAAATATGCAAAACACAAAACACAAAACAAACGTTACTGGTGCAGGGTGTTCGGATAACCCAGGCCCGGCTGTTGGGAGCATGTGGTGCGCGTCCCAATGGTCGAATCGATCAAACTGTAGTACCACAACGGGTAATGCGCAACTGAAAACGGAAACCGGATTAAACGAAGAAGATAAAACGATAACGGATTTGATTACGATTGGACCATTGGTAGCTGAATCTGAAACAACGGGGTCTCTGGACAAACTGTTCGAAGAGATACACGTGGCCGTGGTACGGTGCAAGTACTTAGTGCCAATTCGCGGCAGATCGTCTGCGTCAAGTGACTCGGACGATGACTCTTCGGACTCGGACGAAGATGAACGCCGGCAGCGGTCTCTGGATGTGCGTCTACCGGAAAAGCCAAATGCAGAAATAGCCGCAGTAAGCACGCTCTATTATTTCCGCGGGGTAAGAGATTGTCCAGACAAACAGAAAACTGATGAGGACTCTGCTCCGAGGTCAGCATTGCGCTTGTGGTCAGCGTTCGATGAACGAATGAACAGGTCATTTAGTTCGGAATCGCAGTCTGAGCTACTGTGGTCATTAGACTTGGAACAGCCATGGCCATCGGACAGAGAGCTGTCCTCAGACTCGGAATCAAAGTCAGCATCGGACCCTAGTCTGAAGCTAAAGTCAGCATCCCAGTCGGAGTTAAATTGGTCAATAGAAGATGAGAAATTTTGGCCATCAGATATAATGTATGCGTGGTGGCCATCGGACTCGGAGCTTTGGTCAGCATCGCACTCGGAGCTAAAGTGGTCGACGAACGATGAAGAACTGCGGCCAACAAACGTAATGCAGATGTATCCATCGGACTCAGACCTTTGGTCATCATCACACTCGGGGGTAAAGTGGCCAACAGACGATGAACAATTTCTGTCATCAAACTTAAAGCTAACGCGGTCATCGAAGTCGGAACTTTGTTCAGAATCGAACTCGGAGCTAAAGTGCACAACAGACGACGAGCAACTGCAGCCATCAAACTCAAAGTCTGAACTTCGTTCAGAATCAAACACGGAGCTTAAGTACGTAATGAACGATAAACAACTGCAGCCATCAACCGTAAAGCAGACGTGTCTAACAGACTCGGCGCTTAAGTTGGAATTTCACTCGGAGCGCATGTGTTCAACGAGCAAAGAGCAACTGGGCAAAACAGACTTAAAGAAGATGTGGCTGTCAGACTCGGACATAAGGACGGCATCGTACTCGGATCTAATGGGATCGACGGAACCAATGGAAGAAAATGAATTGGTACCTTCAGAATTAAAGCAGAAATGGCCGACAGTCTCGGCGTTAAGGTCGGCATCGGCGGTATCGCTCTCGGAGCCATTGATGTCCACGTCGGACGACGAGCAAATCTTTTCATTTTATGAAGATAAAATCTTGACATTTTATGAAGAGCAAAACTTGACATTTGATGAAAAGCAAAACTTGACATTTGATGAAAAGCAAATGGTATCATTGCACGACGAGGAGGAGATAATCGTGGTAAGTAACGATGGGGCAGACGTCGATGCGACAGTGGCTGAACCGCCTACACCTAAACGTAGGTCATTCGTGTCGACACTGGGGAGGCGAGTCCTGAGCACCTGCAAAAAGCTGTTTTGCTGCGGTGTCTACGGCCACAACCGGTAAACGATAGACTGCAGACCGGCGAAATTCAAATATTTTCACGGTGCAGTGTATGTGCGTGAAAATTAGTGACGACGGGCTTTCCCGTCAGCACTCCATGGTGCAGGCCAGCGAGATACCTACACCTAGCAGCACCGTAATTGGTACCGAAAAAAAATTTAAAGAGTTGAAGTTCAATATATTATAGGTTGACAAAATGCATGTATGAAATATGTCAAGATCACCATGTTGACTTTACACAATCTTGTTATGAAAATTAATAAGCATAATCAATACTGCTAGTTTAGTTTTATTGTTGATAATAATACTGCTCGTTTTTTTTAGGTAATTTTTTAATTACATACTAAGTTCCTATTTAATTAACTACTGATTTTTTTTTTTATAAATTTGGTCGAACCTTTCCATGATTATTTCTATATATTTTTAAAAATTTTAAATTCTATATTGTACAATGTTTAAAACTATTTTTTTTGTTTGTAATTCAATTATTTGTTTATTCGTATATTTATCTAACTTATTTAACAAAAAAATACAATATTTCATTTTAATGTTATTAATTCATAAGGTAATATGAAAATATATCATAAGAAAATATTGTAAAAATGTCGCAGACGTATATTTAATCTTATTCTAGGTAATTTGTATATGATCAATGTTAGAAATATTTATTATTTACTATGAAGATGTAAACTTTAAGTGAATTTATACTATTTTTTTAATATTGTATATTTTATTGTTTTCTCAAATAAATTTTTATCTCATCTTATTAATACATACTGTCATTGTTTGGATCAGATAAAATCTGACCTACTATAATATTACGATTGGTAAGTACTTGTAAATATTTTCGAATGCAGGACCACACGAATTCACAATTATGAAAAATTGTAGTGTATATTTCAAATTGAATACAGCAAACTTTTTAAAACATACATCAATTGCAGTTGTTATAGAAAAAAGTTTAAAATTAATACGATAAAACTAAAAATACAATTATTTCATTGGGTTTGTTCGGAGCTCCAAAAATCAGTATGAATGGTTGATTGATATGTTTAACTAAAACTATACCTTTATTTTGTAGTTTTTGATTTTTTATATTGAGATATTAGAAGCCATACATCAATACAACTAGACTATATTATTTGAAATCTTTGATTGAATACCTACTTTACCATAATGTTTCTGCCATTATTATCCCTAATCGCTAATGATTCATGTAAGTAATGACTAAAATTAATAATTTATTGAAATAATTTAAGTAGAAAAACTGCGAAATTAATATAAATTAATTTAAAACTTGTTTTAATATTGCTGATATAATATAATTAATATTGAATAATACAATCTCAATAATAATAATTACGATTTATTCATCTTGAATCTTGAATTATATCTGAAAAATAAATAATATTATGTATGTTTATTAAAACCCCTTTCAAGGTATAGATAGGCAATAGAATATGCAGTGTTGTGGTTACCGCCTTATCAAAATTGATAAATGACAAAAATACGGGAGATACCATAGATCGAGAGGTATCTATGGGAAATCAAGAGCTATCAGATAGCCACTATCTACACACAAAACTGATAACACAATCACATAACACAGACATGATAATATTTTTCTGAAGACGAATCGCCGAACACTGAAAGCTGAAACTCTCTATTACCACCCATAACACATTTTTATTTCTTATTGTAATTAAATAATTTATAACTTCGATAGTATTAATTATAACTGTATATCAATCTGTAAACAAATTTGATAAATATTAACTATGTAATAGGTACTACATTGTAAACATTCAACAATTTCCACGATGTTTTGTTTTCACAAAAATTTGTTACTACAAACAATTGTTCGTCAATATAGTTCGTCGAAAAAAGATGCGAAGGTAAAACAATCGAGAAATAAGTATTTAGTATTTACTCATATTGTTATTATATTATGGTTTATTTTTTTTTTCTGTTGCAGCCCATACGAAATTATTTGAAACAAAACTCTAAATTTTTGGATTCGTTGAGAATACATGTAAAAGGTGGAACTGGTGGTTTTGGTTTTCCCCGGTATGGTGGTGAGGGTGGTAAAGGAGGCGATGTCTGCTTTGTAGCTACAGAAGGTACCTATCTATTGAACTATGTATTATATATTATATTATATTTACATAGTTTAAACTTGGTAATTTAACATATTATGTATGACCTATAGGATATTAAGTTTGATTAATTTAATTGAGTTATTTTTGATTACTTAATCAATTTCTTCAGCATACTTTATATTTTTACGATGTTACAAAATAAAAATTTTATAAACAATACATAGAGAAACATCTTCTTTATTAGTGTGGTTTGTCTTCTAGGGTTATATTGAGGTGAATGTGGTCTTAATTTTGGTTTTGTAATTTTTCTCTGAAGAGAGTTAATTATTGAATGTTACAATGTTAAATATACATTATATTTCATGATAATGCCATTTTTATACTTAATTATTATTTTAGTTATAACTTTAATGATTAAATAATTAGTATTACAAATTATATCTAAATTTTTTTAAATCTAAAATTCAAATAATGAGATATGTTTAATATAGATATATTTGTTTTTCTAGTTGGCTTATATAAAATTATTATTTGTTAAACATATTTTCAATTTTTAGGTATGACACTGAAGGATTTTTTGAAAAAATATCCACTAAAAAAACTACGAGCTGAAATGGGTTGTAATAGTCATTCTAGACGTATTCTTGGTCAAGTCGGCGAAGACAAAAAAGTAAATGTACCTACTGGCATCACTGTTTATGATGATAAAAATGTGTTAATTGGTAAGCAATAATTATTTTTTGATTGTATAATATTGTTTCATATTATAATTTATGTTGTCCTTTTTGTCAGAATGAAAATATATTTTACTTAGGTGAACAGTATTATTTTGATACACTGTTAATTTATTAGATTATTAAATGTAAATGTATTTCAAGGTTCTATGATTGCTATGTACTTCCTATTATAGTTTGATCTGGTGTGTCTTATTCAATAATTAGCTTAAAAAATTGTTTTGACATTATTTTTGACAAAATAACAAATTAGATTTTTGTTATTGAAACAAATTTAATGTTACTATTTTTATATATTTAATAATTTTTTCATGTATACTATCTTTATTTTATAGGTGAGTTAAACGAGCCAGATTCTGAATTAATAGTTGGTAAAGGTGGTGTTGGAGGCAACAAAACAAATGGATATTGTGGTTTAAAAGGGGAAAGTAAATCTATTAAACTTGAACTTAAATTAATTGCGGATATTGGTCTTGTTGGTTTCCCAAATGCTGGAAAATCTACATTGTTAAAAGCTATTTCTAACGCTAAACCTAAAATTGCTTCTTACCCGTGTAAGTAAAATAATTTTAAAAAAATTACTTAATTAAATATACTAATTATTTTATTTATTTACAGTTACAACTATAAGACCCAATATTGGTGTTATGACTTACGACGATTTGCGACAAATTACAATGGCAGACTTACCAGGACTTATAGAAGGAGCTCATTGTAATATTGGAATGGGACATAGATTTCTCAGACATGTAGAGAGGACAAAATTACTTCTCCTTCTTGTTGATATTAACGGTTTTCAATTAAATCCCAAGCATAAGTTTCGGACATGTTTGGATACAGTAGTTTTACTAAATAAAGTTTGTATTTTAAATGCATTGTAATCAATTAATAAATTAAATAACTATTTTCTTTACAGGAACTTGAGTTATATAAAGAAGAACTACTAGATAAACCGGCTATGTTAGTAATAAACAAAATGGACACTGAAGGTGCAAATGAGAAATATTTAGAGATCAAAAATCAATTAGAACATTTAGATGGTAGGTTACTTATCTTTTTTCAACATTGTAGTTTTAAAAGTATAAATGTACAATTATTTTTTTCAGATGCTATTTTGTCATATCCTGATGAAATAAAACCATCTAAAGCTATTAAGTTTGATAAAATTTTAAAAATATCTGCTAAAGATCAACCAGATGATGTGGAACGAGTAAAATCAACGGTTCGTCAACTCTTAGATATCAATGAAGAATTAAACAATAATATAGAAAACAAATCTTTAAAAAGTATCAAAGAACAATTAAGAGAACGTGGTCCTGTGCTGATATAAATGAATTTACATTTACTTTATACTTTACTTTTGATACTAGAATATGTTTTATTATTATCATACATTTTTTTTTTCGTTCCTGGTTAAGACTGTTGATTTAAATAATTTAATGTTATATTAAATATATGGTTTATAATATTATTTAAAACACGTTATGTAAAATTTTATTAGAAGTCTTAAAAAGATGGATGCAACACGGTATAATAAAGTTACGAACTATAACATATAACATGCTATAACTTTATGGAGCTTAATTTGCACTGAAAACAATTCCGGTCTGTAAAATCAACAGAAAATTGACTATAAATTGTTGGGATTTAAAAAATTAGGTAATTTATTATCAAAACTAGGTACATAATATAATTGTTTAATACTTTGAATTTAAAGTGACTCAATAAATATTTACATTAATTAGTACTTTTTTTAATAATAATTTAACATATAAATTATTTTACTGATTGAAAATTGTAATAAGTAACTAACCCATAATATATTTACAATTTTACTTATGATATCTTTCCTACATTCTTGCAAAATTTGAGACATTTAGAATAGTTTTTTAAGGTAGCTCAATAAGTTATAATATTATTTAAGAAAATGTAGGTCCTACATTTATGTGTCAAACTATACACACATATTCAAATATAATGCAATAGTGACAATATTAATAATTAGTATTTACTCGTGTAATCAGTAATCACAATTTATATTGAGTACTCTTCTTATTGCTTAAAACTAGTTTCATATGAATAAAAAGACAAGTGTTTGGTAAAAAAAAATGTATTGAGCATAAAATAAATTAAATATACCTAATAAAGGTAATAATATTTTTTGTGACCAATTGAGAAGTTATTTTTGGCCACCCTAATCATTACCTTGCGACAAAGTTTGTGGTTCATCAAGTTCATCTGCAAATTAAATTACAATTACCATTTCTGTTTACAAATTCAAATTCTTCAGATAAATTTTTTGTTAGCTCATCTAGACAATTATATTAATAAATATATATTATATTATTATCTTATATAGATAACTATTTAATAATCATCTGTATTGAACTACAGTATTGTGTATTTGCAACCTACACCTAGGGGTCCTGAATATGTCAGGACTTGTTCACAATCTTATTTCCTTCGGTGGCCGTATTTTAAAGGAGAGTGTTCTAATTTTGGAGCCACCTGAAACAGATTAATCAATAAATTAAAAGAACCTAATTAGTATTTTAACATAATATATTTTTGTTTAGATTTACACCTAAAATATACATATAAAAATGGAAAAATATATGCTATTTTTTTTTTTTTTTTTTTATAGATACTAATGTTTAATAATATGCTTATTCGAAAAATAAAATCAAAATCATTGAATAACACACAGATTAGGTAATGGTAATATTTTAATTATAAATATATTTATCAGGTACCAACCTTAATAATATATTGTTTATTAATACCATGTTAAGTAAACTTGAATTAATGCTACAGATATTTTATAAGAATTAAAGTTTTATTTATTTATAATATTTATTATTTATGATAAAGACATAATTTTTCTGAAATATTATTAAGGATTTGTTTTAATTATCTGTCTCAGTTATTTTATTATGATATTGCATAGTTGGTAAGTTTGATAGAAACAGATTCCACTACCTATTGAAAATTAAATGGGTACCTATGTAGGTATTATAAATTATTTAATGAAAACCAATCATTATTCATTACATGTAAATATGCTAAATTAGTATAAAATTTTAAATTAAAATCTTTAAAATATTGCCTAAAAGAACCAAAGTAACACCATGTAAAACCATATTATGTTATGTTATTAATTCTTTAAAAAAAAAAAAAGATTTATAATATGTTTTCTTGTTTGATTTTTTGAAAGGTGATATAAATCATTTCCCCACGGTCATCAAAAGAACTTAATACAACGCTGCAGTATACAATATATACCTACTAATAGGGTTGGTATTATTGGTAGGTTATTTATATGTTTTATTGACTAATGTCCCAACCCATGTAAGAAGCAGTTAAAAATTCTATGATCAAATATTTAATGGAATTTGTGAATTTTAAACTATAGATATAATTCTTAATTCTTATAAACTTTAATCATAATATACAAATCATAGTTTTTCATACTCAACCACTGTCTACTAATGTCTAATGTGTATAATAATTATTAAACATTATCTTAATCCTATTATAAATGTACAAAATAAATAATATCACCATACCACTTGACTTATTCCACCAGTAACAACTACCTACTTGACTTGTGGCCATCCGTTTTGCGAGTGTAAAAATTCTGTAAATTGTAATCAATTATAATTAAAAATGTTTTAATCTAGGTAGGAATTATATTATGTTAACTGAAATTTAATAAATTATTAAACTTGTGTCCATTGAAAAAAAAAATGAGCTGGTCACCTTTTCCTCAACCATTTTAGCGCCGAGAATCATCCTTCAGCTTAGACTCAACCAGTGGCAGTTTTTTGATTTTTTTTTGGGGAGGGTCCTTTAACATTATCTTACAATATATAAAGACAAATAACCTAACCTGTCGGCAGCATTATATAATTTGGCACTAAATAATTTTTAAGAATAAAATATGAATATATGATATAAATAATTGACTAAATAATTTAATTCATACGATATATTTTATACTTAGAGATATATTTAGTAAACGTATTATTTTTATACGGTTTTTATTACTCTCAGTGTAATTTCCTCGAGCCCTGTGGTGGGATCAAAAACTTAGCAGTACGACTACGAGACAATTAAAACGTCTAAAACTATATCGGTATGGAGACGGAAAAATATAAAATAAATGTTAATTTTTTTCTTTGCTTAATTTCTTTAGACTTTCGTCACGATTATTGGATTTTTTGACATAGGTAATATAAAATGATTTAAAAACCGAATTCATTTTTATACACAATTTTTAATTTGTCATTAATAATAGATATTATTATATTATTATTTTATATACTAACAATCGGGCAAGTTGGTACCATCCTATAAGACTTATGTAAGGTACCTACCTAATAAATAGTCAACATTTACTGTGGCTACTGGTAAGAAAACATAATAATATTTTGATAGAATAATGTACTTTATTAATTGTCGGTAATAGATAACTGAAAGTTTTAAAATCACTGACTGGCCTCTTAGTCTGGACTGCCCTTGATGACAGCCATTACATGGTGACTAACAATTTATGTATTATTCAATATTATTATTCAAATAACATGTTGACATTTGAAAATAATTAACATTAAGAAAAATTAAAATTACATTCACAATACAAAATACAAAATAATTTACTATTAGAACAAAATTTAAATTAACTACATAATATTTATGAGTAACACTTTGTAAATTAAAAAGTAAAACAATTTTAAATTGTTATTATAAATTTTACAAACCTGAATTTTAAGTACTTTTCAAGTTTGATTCAAATTTAATGGTAATCTTGGTCCTTTGTTTAAAAGAATATTTATGAATAAACTTGTAAATGGTAACTATAATTTGTACAACAGGATTAAAAATTAAAAATTTTGACATTCGACGGGCTCGACGGCTGAAAAGTGAATAGAGATAGTTAGTTTATCGCTGCGCTAATCCGCTAATGTACGTTCTTCGATTGTTAAATTTTTCGAAAATACCAAAAATTCTTTTGCCACAAACAGCCTAATTCGGACGTCAGACTCGTCGTAAACCTTTGAGGTAGGCCGAGATCAGAATTCGTGCCGAGCAAATTTTCTATGGAGGTAATATTTTTTTTTCGTTCAATTTGTTTGTCATTTTAAATTGGGGTTAATGTTTTGCCGATATGAGTCAATAACACTTCTATCGTTTTTACATCACCCGATTTGTTGGCATATTGAATATTTTTAACTTAAATTTAATATATTTTTTATCATGATCTTGGATGAGATCCATTTTGTGTGCCAAGTGGCTGAAATTAGAATAATAATATATCACATTATCAACAAATTTTTGTTTATCAATATCACTAATTAAAAGCCTGAAATCCGTAATTCCTGGCTTATTTAATCATTATTTTTTTGTTACACCAACAATTATATTTCATTTTTTTATTTTTTTTTTCGAGGCAAACATATCTTTGATATTTTGTTCTATTTGTGAGTGAAATTTTAGGCCCCATACAATACGATCTGCTTTTTCCTGAAATAATTTAACGCAGATATAATAATTAGTTTGACAAATCTTAAAAGAAATTTTGGAGACTGGCACAAAAAATTAGACCTGCCGGCGTCCGTTGGGATGTTTTTTCTGCTGCTCTGGCCCCGTGACCTGACCTAACCTAACCACGTTATTCGTGATGAGAATAATCGATTTATGGGACGATTTTTCGATCGGGTAGTCGTATGAATTTGGACTCCTTATTCTAGTACTCATCGAATCTGTCATCGGCGCATTTTCCGGCCAATAAACAAGTGAGTCGATTCCCAGAGAAATTATTAAGTTAATAAATCTATGGTTCAACCGACAAACAATATTTCTGATACAATATCCAGTTTTTTGACTGAAATAGAAACTTTATTAAACCCTCTATACTTCCCCTTCTCAGTTCTCGCCGACCTTATTAATAAATTCACATGAATCCCCCCTAGTAGTTCATAGTATCATAGAAATGATCTTGTACAGAAAATATGCATGACAATTGAAAAGACTTGAATGTCTATAGTGTTATTCGATTTTGAAATACAACATTATATCAAAAATCGATGATCAACATCGGAATTTACCGGTGAAAATCCAATAGGTATCGTAAACATTTTAAATTCAACCGCTCATAAAAAATATATGTTACTCTCCGGTAAATTTGTGAGGAATCTATTATTAAAATTTCTTATGTTGATAGCCAACATAAATAAAAACTTTATGAATTTTTGACTGAATAGTATGAATACACTTTCGAAATTTTGTTAAAATTTTTACTTTAAATGTATAAAAAAAATAATCGTGCACCTCATCTTACCTATAATTATAGGTCTTAGGTTCGGAGAGGATAGCAATATGAATGTATATACCTATTAATTTTAAAATAATGTGGTGACAGGGGGGGGGGGTTGTCTTCATCCCAGGTTTTATACAATTATTTTTTTTCTTATATAGGTAGGTATCTAATATTTGGCATATTGTAGAAATATTATTGTTGAGTGTTGACATTAAAAATGCGTGTGTCAAACCATAAAACGGTTTTCCGCCTACGTATAAATTGTTATTTTTACAATCTTATTTTTATCCTTATCTGTGTACCATTGCACCTGTATTCAATGTTTTTATGTTTACGTGTGCAATGTGCATTATTGACGTGCAAGTTCTATTGTAGCCGGCAATTGAAAAACTGTTTCCATATATCTATGACATTACATACAGTTTGATTATTTTGATTATTATAAAATATATAAAATCGAAAAATAATGCGTATAACTTCAAAATGTATAGCAAACCTTTAGAAATTCATAGGACGGCCGAGGTAAAACATCGAATTTTAAAAATAGACATTTGTTCTTAGCCAAAAAATTATTGACCGTAATATCACGTTAAACACAAGGTGACTAAAAATACTGCGTCAAAATCGTTTCCACCCTACACACAAATATTAAGTAGGCGCCATTTGTTATTTTGTACTTATGTATTGATAATTGCTCAAACTAGACGTCCTATTTATGTACAAAACTAATACATATTTGTTTTTTGAAAACAACAATATTGATGTGTGCTGTGTATGTTATTCGTTGTTTTTCGTTGTTAACAAAAATAATAATGTTTTGGCGAATAGATGAACAATGGTAGTGTAATAAAATCATATACATAGTTTATGAATATAATATATTGTAATATTCACTTGATAAAAGATTTTTCTCTGTGTACACAATTAGTTTTGTATTTTTAAATTACGTACTTGCACTTTTAACTACAGAGGTTTTTCAATATAATATGTCATCCTTCCAGACTTATCTTGTCTGAATTCTTTGACAATTTGGTGTTAACCATCGTAATGACAAATGAGGTATAATCATTGCAACCTAATAATGTGGGGTTTCTGTTGTCAATTACAATTTTCAGGCCGACGCACGACGTATACAGGGCATTTAAATTGACAACAGTGGTGACCGTGCAACAAAATAATTATCAAAACAATGGATTTAAAGAACATTTTACGAAATGAGTGCAATCCGTCAAAAGTATGAAACATGTCGATTTGTTTTGTATATAAGGGCGAATTAAACGGGGCTATCTCGTGATTTCTGACGTGTTGAGCTTTTATACAGCCCTGTATAATGCAATTTATGGCTTCAAGAGGTTGTCCAAACATATTTTCCTACTCTAATTTTGTCCCTCAGTGACCGCCATGTGGTCCCTTCTGGTCCATTGCCAGTTCTAGATGAGAATCCGCGGACCGATTTTCTTATTCATTTTCTAGTGACAAAATCGTTTTCATTTTATAAGTTAGAACAAACCTCATAAGTTTTTTGTTTGGGTGAAGCGATTAAGTACTTATCGTCACTTTTTTCTATCGTTATTTTTGTTTATTATTTGTAATTTTATTCGACTGTTTTATATCGCGTGTACACTGTTTTTATGACTATGATTTTTAGTGATTAGTGATGCGAAGTTCTTGTGGGATTGATCTATAACAATTTTGAAGGTCGAGGATAATAATTCTGTAAGTACACAATTGTATATTACACCTCTGGTTAGGTACCTTGTAAAGTTTATATTTTTATTTTATGTTAATGCACTTAAAAATTAAGCCAGTGTAACAGGCGATTTTTACCCCAGATATTTTTACCCCCTTCTTCCACGGTAAAAATAACCTAGTATATTTTACCGGGGGTATAAAAACTTAGGATAGGTGTACCCCCCTTAAAATTGTACCGAGGGTATAAATATCCTAGGTTAATTTTACCCCCAGGGATAAAAATGTTTGAGGGTATTAGAAAACTGCGACACCGGATATTCAATGTATCAACTATCAACTACTATATAATATTATCTAGGCATAATAATGTTCCCGTTTATAATAATCAATAATAACTTGTATTTATCAGAAAAAAACTTATGGTACCTAGTGCTATACCCTACATCATAAAACTAGTAAAATATTTTTAAACTATAATTCGTTCATTCTTTGAGTGTTCAATATTTTGTTTAGAAAATATAAAAAAATATTAAGCTACCTATTAATTTAAATTTGCACACATTTTATTTTTTTAAATTTATTTAGAAATCTAATGTATAATCAATAATAATATTCAAATTAATTTAAGTTGCACAGCATATATAGATAACTACTTGAAAAATATTTTTAAACCTTGATTAAAGATTTCTAAACATCCAAGGGGGTCATACAAGATTACTGATATCTTTATGTTGTACGATTTTTGTAATTGATTAGGTTAAACTATAAAAACGATATGGTCTAAAAATGAAAATAATTATCAATTACATATTTATATGTAATAGTTGTCCATGGTTATAAATAAATAATGATAAGTATTTAGCAATTAAATTGAAAATCAGTAATCTCAAATCAATAATCATGTTCGTAGTTCCTGTAATACCATAGTAGGTATATGACGTATAATCTAAAACCTGATATTTGTTATAGGGTCAATATTTATAATAACTTCCTATAAATTGTCTTAGACTTTCAGAGAAGACTTGATAATATAATGATATTGTATACTAAAATTTAGTTTTGAACAAGTAGATAATTAGTTATCAGTCGGCCTTAAAGTTTGGATGAGTGGAGTAGTCGTGGATCAATATTTTGATGGGTACCACTTGCCAATCAACTCAGATTATCAAAACATTAAACACCCTCAACATATAGTTATAACTTATACCTATTTAACCACTCGTTTGAGATTTAATTTATTCTACATAGAAATTCTTAGAAAAATATTCTGCTTTGGAGTATGAAACATAATATTATGATATCATTCAAAAAAGTAAAAACTTAAAAAAAAAACACAATAACAATAAAAAATCGAAATAATATGTTTAGTAATACATTTTTCAAAAATGTAGTAGGTATTTTCATGACTTCAAATAATGTCAAAACATATTTTAAAAAATTTTAATAGTTTTCGAGAAACGAGAATTTATTTTTTAAAAAACACCCCGTATATAATTCAACATTTTTTTTTTTAAATTTCACAATTTATTGGATACTGAAAACTATAACAGTTTCCTTACAGTTCAATTATTTTAAATATAAATTAAATAAATGATATACACTTGATATCAATGTATAAATTATATATAATATAAATAATAATACATAAACACATTATAACGCATTATAATTAAATTAGAATATATTTATTATTTTTTTTTTTTTTTGTTTTCATTAAAAATTATAATTTTAAGCAACGTTTTAGGTATTTAATGCAGTTATTTATAATAATAAGGAAATATTTTACCAAGTTTTTTTTCCATTAAAAATGTATTAATCAAATCTGTTATTTTATATACCTATAATTACCTATAATAGTACCTATGGCTATATGATATATTCATGTGCAAATATTTTAACACAACGATATGATATCATTATGTTTAATGTCATTATAATATTATTATAATATGCAATAATACGTTTAAACCTACATTTGTGTTGCCTATCTAGACAAAAAAACATGTGAATTCAATTTAATTTAGTTTTTTTTTAAATTTATCTTAAATTTATTATTTAATAAATAATAAAATTATCTAGACGCAACAAAAAATTTTAAGTTGTCTTTCCAAATGTCCCTAGTAATTTATTATTTATTTATATTGCATTAATTTACATATTTTTTTCATTATAAAGCAACAACAATAATATAATATGTTTAATAAATTATAGGTACCTAAGTAGTAACTATATACTACTACTAGACTAGAGTCTAGTCTATTAAATTAAAATTATTATTTTTTTTTCGCCTTTTTTGACTTAATGGCTAGGTTCATTTGGCGAGGGTCAAAGTTTTTATAAAATAAACTAACGTAAGACAAATTCAACTATATAAAATTGATGACCGAATATCTCTCAAATAAATTAAATTTATATTAAACAACATTTTTTAAAAGTCGAGTACAAATTCAAATAAAAATTAAATATAAAACCGATATGTCAAATCCTCAAAAATATTATTCTTTATAAATTATAAATTATAATTTTTATAATAGGTGACTTTACTCTAAGATTACTCAAAAAACATGATAACGATTTTAGGTGAAAGCGTTTTATCCTGTTTACGCGGGAGAGAAAACAGGAACATATTGCGCTGATATCCAATTAAGAGTACATTTTAATATCTATAAATGTACTTATAATAAATATGAAAATATATCCTACCTAGCTATATTGCTTCATTCAGAATCCAAGATATCGAAATAAAAATATAATATGTTAAAACAAATCATCTTGGTTGTTTAATGTAAAAATAAACCATTAAATATACCATTAAATATATACCTTAGATGGCTTGGACATAATATTATGTTGTACATTATATTATTATGTATACCTACGTGCGAATTATCTGTACCATAATATTTGTTATACCCTTTTTGGCTTTTTCTCCTAACCTAACCAGGTTATAAGTATTGTTGATTGCACATAATATTATATAGGTACTGAATTATTATAATATATTAATATGCATCATATCAGATAGAGTTTCTTCAACGAGTTTTAAAATTATATTTTATAGTAAACAGTAATTAAGTACACGTTCATATTATTATAAGTTATAACTAAGTCTAGGATTTGTATGCAATTTTTAATTTTTTTTTTTTATCGGATTATTGTAATACCTATTTACTATTTATAATTAAATATTTTTTATAATTTGGCATTTTTACTTGTTTTTTTAATGACGTATGGCTTATGATGCTGTTACGGATTCTAATATAGTATTGTATACACTATTTAACACCAAAACATAACATTTATAATAATAATGAATATATTATTTAATTTAAAAAACACCTTCCAAAAGCATTGAAATCGCAGTCCAAATATTGTTCGTTTTGACGACCACCGTGCTTGGTTTTGTATGTACTAGGATGCAGCGACCTGCAATGTTGTATTACGACGATGAAGACGGAGATGGATCTCCTGACAGCGTGGGTTTCATCGAGGAGGATCATCCGCTGCAATTGCACGGCAATAGGGAATTAGCAGCGCAGGCCGTAAAGCTGCTCCAAGTTCCATGTAGGCCGGGCGATGCGTCATTTGCATCGTCCACCACTGACATGGACGTGCCCATTTATGTGAGGGGTCCTTCGTCCAGGAACACAGGAAACCGGGTAAGTGATTATTTTTAATTTCCTTCATATTAGTTTGACGCGAAAATGACAAATTATTTGTTCTGACGGGGTGCGCTGAAATGTATTTCCGACCTTCTCCTTTATTCAGCACCGATGTCGCATATGATATCTAATATTTAACAAATAAAGGATGTAAAATACGTTTGGTACATTTATATTGTTTGTTTTAAGTCCAAACCTATATGTGGTTACTACACGTGTTATTTATGTTATCGTTTAACAATATTATTTATAAAAAAAATTATGTGTCTATTCACTTATATCGCTTGAACCAATATTAAGACTTTCACATCTTTAAATTATAAGAAATTTCGTCGAACTGAATGCTAACAAAATGTTCAACTTAAATCATGGGTTTAAATAATACATATATAATGTAAATAACATATTTTATACCATACTTATCTATTATATTCTAATGTATAAAAGGTAACATAATATTGCAGAGTACCTAGGTACTAATTTATATCTAACCGATCGAGTCCAATAAGTTATAAACATGGATGACTTCGTGTACCTACATATTATTATATAATTATAACTTATTATTAGCACTCAACGGTATCAGAATAGATATAAAATTTAAAATTCTTCTGAAAGCATAAATATTGAAGCTACTTTACCTATTACTATACCTACATATATGTGAAATGGTTGTTAGGTTATAGGTTAATGACAATGATGTATATTTTTATGTTCGATCTTGTTAGAATTTTGTTATTATGTACATACAAATTGACAATCAAAATAGTTATTTTTTACGTTTTAATAAATGTTTACATAATCATAAATAATTCGTTTAGGCACTAAGTGACCATATAACTATTGAGCAGAGCAATCAATCAGTAATCGTATAATAAATTAATATTCGTTTTGAATATTTTTTTTTTAAATTCAACTAGCAGTATTGCTAAAACTAACTAAATACAAAATAAGATAATTTAAATGTATTATCATGAATTGTATTATTATTCTATGAGAAGATACTGATTCCCGCTGAACATGTTCGTGTTGGGATCTGATTTCACAATTTGTAATAAAATGTAATATGTCAACCATATACTAAGTATGATTTGTATAAAAAGTTATTTGAAGTGCAATATTGTGCCCTAACATAGTTAAATATAACTTATATTAATGCTCGATACACTATACTCTAATTTCTTTAAGTTTTATCGTTATAAGATTTTTTTAAATTTATTCGTTAATAGTTTTATATGGCCAATAATGGTAATTCTATAAGATTATGGCACGTACCTACCTAAATATTTACATGTTTTAATTATTTTTACAAACGTTTGGCATAACGTCATATATTTTGATTTAATGCATATTACAATGTACAATGTACATGCTATGTGTGATAAACGATATAATAATATGTGACTGGTGATAACCAAGTCCACGTGAACAATACAATAATTCATTAGTTAAACAAAATACAAGGAAAGAAAAAAAACTTAAATATTTATCGTACCTATCATTGGTATTTATGTTGATTTCTGTGTCAATGCTGATGTCATGTTAATTACTATGCATGTATGGACATTTTTACGCATTACACTGTCAAATGTAATTTTAAAACATTAAATATTTATTGTGTGTAAACACTGCAGTTAGCTTTCTGAAGAATGTGCTGCGCAACAAAATAAAGTGTTTTTATTTTTTTATAAATGTTTAGTTTTTACCCAACCTATCCAAAATAAAAACATGGTTAATGACTTGGCAGCAATATAATATAACAGGATTAATATTTATGATTGTATTTTATATTTAAAGATACTTTTAGAATGAATATTATCTTTGATGTAATATTATTTAACAACAATAACAAAACAAAACTATACTACTTAAAAAAATAGATTGAACACCAATTTTTAAAATAATTATAATTTTGTATTTTATTCAATGTTTAGAATTTATTTTCATTATTTTTTTCACAATATTATCTGACTTAATTGTTATAGTTCTGTTGGCTATAAAAAATATTAAATTTGAGATTACATTGATAATAATTTGTATAGTTGGTCGGATATAAATCAGTAAACAAAATAAATATTACTACCAAATTATATTGTAGTAATAATTATATTTTAATTTTTCTTTAGTAAAAATGTACAGTTTTAATTAATATTTATATTAATTAAAATTTCTAATTGGATACTATTACATACTAGATATACCTAAAATATTTTACTTAATGAACCGAGACTGCAGTATTAAATCAAATGATAACAAAAGTCTTATAAAATATAAGCATTGTATACATAGTGAAAAGTATAAATGGGTATTCACCAACAAAATATGAATAAGGTATTATTTTGTATATTATTGTGCTTTCATAGAAGATAATACGCATTTTAAGATCTTTTAGTAATTAAATAAACAAGTAACAGTAGGAAGTTAATGTAAACATATTATTAGTTGTATACATTTTACCTTCATTATAACCTAGTCGGACTTCTATAACATATTGCGATTTTACCATATCATAAAAAAATTTATTTATATATCATGTAATATTTTATAAAGTTGATATTCTTACAAAAATACAACATGTAAAACAAAGAAAACATTGTGTTATTGTACTTCGGAATTTTTTATGTTTTAATACATTGATTCATTATAACTCAAACACTTTAATTTCATATACTAGATTTAAAACATAGATTATATATTTGTATTTTTAAACAATGATTTAAATGTTTACCTACTTCGATTAAAATATTATTAAAAATACATTAAATTTAAAAATAATACAAAGTCATCATTTTACTTTAAAAAAATCTTAACTTCAGGACAAGTACCTATTTAGTTTACGTTAAACGTTATAATTTATAATTATTGTATAGTAAATCAGTTTAATAGTGATAAATTAATAATAATAGCTGATATTGCCTATCCTAAACGCCTTAATTTTTGTCTGAGTTGTATAATCATACATAAAATCATATTTTTACAAACCAATGTAACTCGCATTCTCCATTCCAACATCATAACTACGAATCAGAACGAACTTCAAAAAAACAATATTACTGGTATTTTCATAATCCTATCGGCTATTAATTTCCTAAAATAACATGTTTCTAAAAGCAAATTAATTAATTGAAAAGTTTGCTATTGAATAATTGAATATACGTATATTAAAAATGTAAGTTCAATAAATAAAGTTTATCTTATTTTAACACCTAATTGGTTATGATGTATATATAATGATGGTGATGATTATATAATGATGATTATAATATATTAAACATACTTAAGGATAATATATTACAACATAAAAATTATTTTGCAGTTTTTTATATTCCTGCTTTATCACAGCAAAGGATAATAAAAATGAATCATAATTTGTTTATTAGACTTGACGTTCAACTTCTTTTTTTTTGTTAATTTGAATAATCTGTATTAAATAAATCAATTAATTTGTTTTTGTAATAGTTATTATTCAAGTAAATGATAAAAAATTTAACACAGTTTAATATACCTATTAATAATATTTAAAAGAAATAATACATTTGACTTTGAACTTATTTAGTTTAAATCTGTTCTATAAATAGATGTATAATAATTTTTAGCGTTTGGTGTAAATAGGTATTACTGATTGTTTTCTAAACACAATAATATTATACAAAATGTTATTATATTTATTGCAATGAATTATAATATCATAGTATTGAAAATCGTAACGATTGAATAAGCAAAAAAAAATGCGGGTAAGTGGATGTTACTCTGCTGTACAGTAGATTAAAATTAAAATTTTTACGAATTTCTAACTTAATATAATTTGCACCTTTTTCATGATTTTTATTCCTTTTATCAAAATTTCAACTTTAAATGCTAATAAAAAAAATTGTGGCTACGTACTTTCAATATTTTTCAACTTTTATTGTAACAATATATCCTAATATATTGTTAGGGTCTTTGTGATAAAATCTCAAGCTTTTCCAAGCCCAACGAATAGAAAACAAATAGAATATAAACATTCTGTGAAAATGTATCTATAGTTATGTTTTTTTAGAGTTACACCAAAAACCAAAATTGATTTGATAGGAAACCTAAATTCCCGTTTTTCCTTAATTTTTATTTTGTTTTTCCCTGGCTTTTGAAAACTATTGGCAATATTAAATTTTGACCTCCCGAATGCACCAACTAGATTCACTTTCCCATCGAACAAGATACTGTTGAAGAATATCGAAGCCGTTTTATTGCTAATGATGGTGATGACAGACACAACAATTCATTTAAAATTAAATTAAAAAATAATAAAATACACATCATTGTAAAATCAATACATTCACCGCTCCACTGAGAATCTAATTTTTTTTTTTTTTGTTTAGTAATATCTTCGTGTGTTCGTAATCTATTATAGATAAGAAATCGAATTTTGTTTTCATAAAAATAATATCTACTATATTAGTAACTACAATTAATAGTACCTAACTAGAATATATCTTATGTTAATTCTATATCAAGTGTAAAATATATTGTAATTTAATTTTCGTTTGATATGATGTTGATTATGTGCTTTAATTGTATATAGGTATTTAACTCGTATAGTTTTAACAGCAAGCAATCAGAGCTTTATCGAAAGGAAAGGTTTTCGAGTAACGAGTTATGACCCTACAATATATTAATAAGCCATAAAATTAATAACGAAGTTAAAATAAAAACATCTTAACCTTTCGCTTATCTGAAACAACACTGATATAAAAAGTAGTGTAAAAATGGAGTTAATACTGCAGTAGTATCAGTATCTATGAATTATCAAACTAATAAAGTAAACTTTCATATCTTCAAGTGGATTAATCAAAAAAAAGTATTCTTTAATACGTCATACATCAACTGCAGTTAGTATTTTTTTGCTTCAAGAAGTATTATATTTTTAAAATATAATTTTGTGAGCTACACAATGTATTTTATTATTTTATATTAATTATTTATTATACACATTAACAGCAAGTTTACTAGCATTGTCGATGAGTAACTTAATATATAGGACATAGGTAATCGCATTATTTAAATAAAAAATAAAATTAAGAAGTTTGTAAAACTGGTAAAAAAGTTGGATAATATTGTTGGTTTGAATATTATAATATAAATTCCTTAAATTGAAAAATCGTATGTTATCAGTAGTTAGTGTTTCCGGACCGGCTAGAAGTTCACATAAGATATGAGGAATACAGAGCTCGTCTACTTATTTCTGATCGTTTGGGTCTTACACTAAGAAAGCGATAAATTGAAACGAGAATGGCTTGTGCGTTAGGATGGTTTGGCCGATTTGGGATTGTGTTATTGTCGTATTTGTTTTATGTATTTTATTTCAACTTATTGTTCGAAAGTAACTTTTTAGAATTTCTCACTTCTAAGAATTGTAATAACAATAATACCTACCGATTTCTTATGGTATTAAAGATATAATGTAAAAATATGCTGAGGCTTCACCTAAAACATTTTTATGGTTAACTTTCATCATATGTATAACTTGTATAATACAAATATTATTTTTTTTCAAAACATTTTTTTTTTAGTTTGAAATAATAACTAAAAATGTGGGCAAGTGGGTGTCACTCTTCTGTACAGTAGGTACAAGTGTGTCACTGTAATGGATTGTGTTAAATTTAAATTCAATGATATATATCATTTTATACGAAAAACGGTTCTGAGCAAAGACGGTCAGTCAGCCTATGATGTATTACTAAGTACCTATATTTGATGATATTATTGTGAATAAAGTAATTTATTTATCTATTTATGAGGAACCTTGTTTAAAATTTTCAATCCTTAGTTATATAAAGTTTGAATTTTTTATAAATTTTTAACTACAAAATCGTTTTTAAATGTTTAATTAACCTTTTAAAATTGTTTAAACTTAAAAAAAACCAATACAAATTTGATAAGATCTATTTATTTTTTATATTCTGTGTTTTATATTCTTTGATGTGTGTGTTTTTTTTTTTATTTATTTATTTTTTTTTTTGTGTCTGTCATCACCTTTTGGGGCACTAAAACTGATTCGATTTTCTTCAACAGTATTTTTTTTTGATAGGAAAGTGAATGTAGTTGGTACTTTGGGAGGTCAAAAGTTCTTAATAATTTTCAAATGCGCAGGAAAAACAGAAGAAAAATTAAGAAAAAACGGGAATTTTTACGCAAAATCGGTTTACGAAAAAACTCTCGAATAAACACTCTAAAACAAATGACCGTATATTCATAAAATTTTTACCGGTTATTTATATTATCATTTTCTATACACGGTTCAATTTTCAAAATATTTTAATATGTTTTGAATTGTTTACGGGCATATTGAGTTTCCAATATATTTAGTTTTTTTTTCTATGAATGTCAATAAAATTTAATTTGTTGTGTAAAAAAACTTGAAAATTTAATACAAGGTTCCACGCAAGTTTTTATAATTTAAAATTAAATAAAAAGTAAAGTGTAAATCAAAAATATTTTTTGTGAGCATTTAAAGTTAAAATTTTGACAAAATACGTAAAAATCACGAAAATATGCAAATTATTTTGAGATAGAAATTCATAAAAATGTTTCTTTTTAAATCTTAGATTTTTAAATGTAATACAAGATTCCTTATGAGTTTTTCTACTTTTATCAAAAATAAGTTTATATCTAATAATATTATCCAAAATGATTATAACTATTTTTGTTTATACATTTATAAATAGTCAAAATTTTTCACGTAATCTCTAGTTTTGTGATAGCAATAAAATCTTGAAAATTATATCATAATAATCACGGTGCAAAAAAAATTCGAATTGTAAATGCATGTGTTATTTTTTTTAAATTACGTTAACGGATTTGTAGGTATTATAAAACTAAAATACAATTTATAATCACAACTACTTTTGTTTCATATTTAAAATGGCTATTCCTAAAATTAGTAAAATATTCATTATAATGTAATATTTACACAATCAATGTTAATTTAATATCTTATTTTTAAAGAATTAATAAGATAGATACATAAATTCTATCAAAGTATAAATTCACACCCCACATTTAAAAATGATACAACAAATTTTGATATCGCACGTTTTCGTGGTCCATTGATAATACAATATAAAAATAACTATTCGTTTTATAATTTATATTGACTACCTAAAATTGTCACACTTATTCAAAACTTGTGTTGTTGTCCAACCATAAGAATGTACGTATTTAACAGGCAATGTTTGTATATTATATTCATATATGAATTTTTCATCGTTTGAAATCATATCAGTGCATTATAATTTGATAAAAATTAATATATTTTATTACATAGTTTTATTATTCAGTGCTTAGTGGCTGTACCTTCATGCGTATTTAAAGGTTAAAGTAATATCATGATATTAAAAGTAGAACACTTATGATATAGTTTTGTTTAACTTATAAAAAGTTGTGCAGATTTATTAGTTAGCCAATTATCATCATAAATATTATTCAATGATGTACTAATATCTGACAGAAGAAAATAGGAGTAATTTTTTTTTATATTACTGGCAAAAGTGATACTTTAAAAAAAAAAAGTTTTAAAATTATGTTGTAAAATAATATCTTCGGGTTCTTTTTTTAATTTATTTTATTTCAATGTATATATTAGTAGAATATTGTTATGTAAGTCAGGTAATGTATATTTATTATTTAGGTTACATTGCTATTTTCTGCTAAACAATATTTTCTGTCAACGTATTTGTGCAAAAATATTGAGTATTTTGTATTACTATTTACTTGCAAATACTGTCTATATACACTATTATAATTTGTATTTATACAAGGGGAGTTGAAAAATCAATATTATTTTCACATGATCCGTTCATCAGTGTCCCGTTTTTTTCTGTCGTTTAAACTATTTTTATAATAACTTATACTTTCTACGTATTTTGATTTTAATAACTTCTCATGTCCATTACATGTTTTCATAAAACAATACCTACTTTATAGCTTAAAACAAGATCGTCGTTGAAAAGATAAAACATTAATGCAATTTTACACAATACCTGTAGCAGAGCTGGCGTGTAACATGACAATACCGGATCTTGCTAATTTGATTCCCGTTACACTTGAAGTGGCGTGGCTATTTAATTCGTACAAAACAAACATAAATAAACTGACGCGACATATAATATTGTAATTGTGTAGTTTTTCATATTTTCTTTATCCGCAGACATTACTTGTCTACTTATCTAACGTGTACCTACCTATATACTAGTAGTTGTGTCAATAGGAATTGCTTGGGAGACTTGCACGTGTTTGGTTTTTCACCTTGGCTATAATACTCACCGCACTTCACACCATTGTTGTATATTTTTGTCAATTCGTCAACGAAAAATTCATATTATTGCGTGCGAGTGTTATTATAATATTATATAGTACACATTATATTATTACGTATTATTTTCGATACAGTAATAATTATTGTTTATGATATTTTATTTAACTTGGCGCCCGACAACGTCAATACTTATGTGGCGTCGAACGTCGAACCGGTGAAATGTCGGTTTGTATCGAAATAAATTCGCGTATATGTATGGGTAAAATAATATTATATTAAGGACGTGTTATCATTTCGTGTGCGCGTATACAGAGGTAGATAGGTAGGTGCATACTATTATAATGTTGTACATCGAAAGTCCTCACGTCGTGGATAATGATCATTATAACTCTGCAGCACACACAAAATATAATATAATACCTATACGAGTACATATAATTATTGTTCGCTATACAGTAGTAGGTACCTACCTAGGTATAGGTATATCATATTATTGTAGTTTCACTGACCGCATTGTGGCCGTATATTCGTCGTCACGTAAATGTGTAATCACTTGTGCACGATATATTATATTTGGAGCTGTTTCGGATAATATAATATTATATTGTACTCGTGCGTATAAGTACAACTCTATACATCTTTTAGTGGTTTATGATTGACGTGAACTATTACGATATCACAATAATACGTCATTGTAATGTCGTGCATACAGTACACTTGTATATATAACAATATTATATAGGTATGTATATATTTTTAAAAATACGATGTGTTTGGTTGAAGTGTAAAATATGTTCGATGGAAAATTCAAAATCCATCGGAACTCTTAAAAAACGCACCAAGTTTTTTCTCTTTTAAGTTTTTATTTACAATATATAGGTAAATGTACTCACGTAATAATAACTGTATTCGATTGAAATATAAAAATAATGTTTTTAACTAAATTAATACCTAACTACTGTTGGAACTCACTGCAGGTGGTATAAGATTTCGTTTTTCAGAATGATTCAGTTCGTTCTAACTTTTTTAACTAACGTAATTTATAATCACTC
This sequence comes from Nasonovia ribisnigri, assembly GCA_027563435.1. Taxonomy (NCBI): domain Eukaryota; kingdom Metazoa; phylum Arthropoda; class Insecta; order Hemiptera; family Aphididae; genus Nasonovia; species Nasonovia ribisnigri. The sequence continues at coordinate 645,070 of JANEHU010000408.1, forward strand.
TCGTGCATTTATTATGCTATAAATATCTTGTATTGCACACGTCACAGAATTTTTCGGTGGTATTATTATTACAAATATTAGTTTAATAAAAACGTTATAAAAATATTATAGATTGTACTTTATCACACCAGTTATTTATAACTGCCAATAATGACGTATTTAAGTGTGGGTAAACTATACATTAAAATTTAATTTATTTTTCATAACATACCGTAATGTACCACTCTAAATAGGAAAGGCATAGAATTTTATTATCACCTACGTCTAAATTTAATATATTATTATTACACTATATTACGGTTACTAGGTATATAATATTTTGTTTCCAATATAGATTTTAATTGAATTTGATTTATTTTC
>JANEHU010000411.1:0-41233 GCA_027563435.1 Nasonovia ribisnigri
TTTTATCATTTTATTTTTTTGTGTCTGTAATCACGTTTTGGGACAGTAAAAGTGCTTAGATTTTCTTCAATAGTACCTTTTCTGATAGGAAAGTGAATCTAGTTGGTACTTTGGGGGGTCAAAAGTAAACATTTTCCAGTAGTTTTCAAAGTACCGTGAAAAACAAATGGAAAATTAAGGAAAAAACGGGAATTTTTACGCAACATTGATTTTCGATAAAATCGATTTTGGTTTTTGGTGTAAGTCTAAAAAAAATGACGGTAAATACATGACATTTTTACTGAATGTTTATATAAGCAGTTTCTATATACCATACCGTTTTCAAAATATTTTGACTTATTTTGAGCTGTTTACAGACATTTTTAATTTCCAATCTTTTTGGTTTTTTTTTTTTTAAAAATCAATAACATTTTATTTATTCGTTAAAAATTATTGAAAATGTAATAGAATGCTCCTAATATATTGTTTCAAAGGCACATGAAAAATATTAAAAATCTGTAGTCACAATTTTTTTTTCTAAGCATTTAAAGTTGAAATTTTGACAAAATACGTAAAATGACGAAAATTTGCAAATTATTTAGAGTTAGAAATTCATAAAAATTTTTCTTTTTAAATCTAAGGTTTTAAATTTTAACACAAGATTTAACGTAAATTTTTTCTACTTTTATCAAAAATAAAATATCTAAAAGCAATTAAAAATAAATTTTTATGAGTGTTTTTAAGTTCATAATTTTACAACATAGGATATTCACTCGATTTCTCATGTAGCGTTTTTCTTATTTGGTTGTAATTCAAAAACGAATAATTGTAGATGCATGAAAATTTCAATAAATGTTTATATTCTCATTTTCTATACACCATTCAATTTTGAAAATATTTTGATTTGTTTTGAGCTGTTTACAGACATTTTAGTTTTCAATTTTTTTAGTTTTTTTTTTTATAATTGTCAATAAAATTTTATTTGGTGGGCCAAAAAGTCTGAAAATTTAATACAAGCTTTCTTATATATTGTTACAACATCAGTTGAAAAATTTTAAAAATACATAGGCACGATTTTTTTTTATAAGCATTTAAAGTTCGAATTTTGACAAAATTTGTCAAAATCTCGAAAATTATAAATCATTGTAATTAAAAAATTATAAAATGTTCAGTTTTTATAACTAAGTGTTGAAAATTTAAAACAAAAATTCTCATAAATAAATCATACTGTAACCAAAAAATCTAAAAATTATATCAACATATTTATTTTTACAGACATTTTAATTTCAAATTTAGACAAAATTTCATATTTAAACCAAGAATAATGATTTTAGTTATTTTGATATAATTTAAAAATATTATTTGTTGGTATATGAAACTTTTAGAATATATTGTTATATTTTATATACACGCAATGGCATTTTAAAATATAATTTTTTTGAGAAAAATGAATTTAAAACTATAGTAAATACTAATGCCTATAATACTAAAATTAATTACTTTATTCACAATAATATCATCAAATACATTTAGACTTAGTAAGATATTATAGACTGACTGACCGTCTTCGCTCAGAATCGTTTTTCTTATTCAATGATATTATATCATTGGATAAAAATCTAACACAATCCATTACAGTGACTCACTTGTAACCTACTGTACAGCAGAGCGACATACACTTACCCGCCCTTTTTATTTTGAATATAATTTAAATATAGGTATTTTATAAATTATTTGTATTGTTTGTACAAAATGAATCACGCATTTTGATGAATGTTGTGTATTGTGTAATTCAAAATCACCTTTATTAGAATATTAAAAACATTGGAGTTTGATATAAAACGTATAATATGGGATTTTCAATTCTGCAAGGTTTGAAATCTTCACATTTCATCGAAGAACTGTTGCTCGGGCCACTTTTGTACTCTTATATGATTGTTATTTGTTTGAAAATAAATATAAATAATTATTTATTAATTAGTGGAATGTGCATGTTTTTAGTGTTCAATGTGAGTGTGGTTGGCCTCATTGTGTAATTTGTAATATTTTTTAAATTTTAACAATTGACACCGAAAGTCAGTTGACCTAGTCACTAAAGCTATAATTTCACAATATCTATAGTTAATAATAGAAAATATTTTCTCTTATTATTTCTTTTTGTTTTTTCTTATAAAAATTTATAAAAATGTATATTTTTCAAATTAACTACAATGTTCAATACTTACAAGTGATTATGCGTAAGATTCTCTGACCGTCTCCGCTCAGAATCGTTTTTCGTATACAATGATATTATATCATTGAATTCAAATTTAATACCATCCATTATAGTACAGTGATCTACTTGTAGCCTACTGTACAGCGGAGCGACATCCACTTGACCCCCTTTTTTTTGATAAATTTAGGCAAACTTATGAAAAATTATGAGTTACATTTTCAAATCTAAGATTTAAAAAGAAAATATTTTATGAATTTCTAAATCAAAATAATTTGTACATTTTCGTGATGTTTACGTATATTTTGTCAATATTTGAACTTAAAATGCTTATAAAAAAAATTTGTGACTACTGATTTTTAAATATTTTTCATATATTATTGTAAAAATATATTAGGAGCCTTGAGTTAAATTTTAAATTTTTTTACCCAACAAATAAAGTTTTATAGAAATCTATAGAAAAAAAACTTAAAAAATTGGAAAATGAAAATGTCCGTAAACAGATCAAGATAAATCAAAATATTTTAAAAATGTTATGGTGTATAAAAAATGGTAATATAAACATTCAGTCAAAATTTCATGTATCTTCGGTCATTTCTTTTAAAGTTATACCAAAAACCTAAATCAATTTTGTTAAAAATTGGTTTTCCGTAAAAATTACCGTTTTTCCTTAATTTTTCATTTGTTTTTCACGGCGCTTTTGAAAACTACTGAACAATTTTAACTTTTGACCTCCCAAAGGAGCAACTAGATTCACTTTCCTGTCAGAAAAGATACTGTTGAAGAAAATCGAAGCATTTTTACTGTCCTAAAAGGTGATATCAGACACAAAAAAAAATAAAAAATAAAATAAAATAAAAAACACATCATTGTAAAATCAATACATTCATTGCTCCGCTCAGAATCTATAACTATATAGTTATTATTATTATTGTTTTGTATTATGAGCCGAGCGATGAATATATTGATTTTACAATTATGTGTGCGTGTTTATTAAATGCATTTTTTCTGTTTTTTTTACCACGTTTTGGGGCAGACAAAATGTCACCACACCGGTAAACTTGTACCTATATTTTTACGTTGCTAAGACCTTCATTACATTTTATTGAAATTTGGTACGTAAATTGTTGGCTAATATTCTTTATGGATCTAACGAGAACATTACGATCATGTTCACGATCATCATTCATATTATGTGTTGAAATAAATAAATCATATTCTTTAATACAAAAAATAAATAACAACATTTTACAGAGTATAAACGAAATAATTGTATTATATATAGTTTTAATGAACAATATATGTAATTTGAATGTATATGTTTATGTGCTTTAAAATTTTGAACCATAAAAATAGGTGTGCCGAAAAAGTGAAACATAACAAGTAATACAAAAAGTTGCAAAAAACAAGAAATAATAATTAAGAAAAAAAAAGGTATCAGACAAGCCGAGGGGATGTGGGGGGTACGTGATGGCGAGTGGGTGGTGCAGATGATATGATGCTAACTGGTTTATGGCACCTTTACACCATTATCACGGCCAGTCTACGGGGCGGACGAGAATCGCGGACGCGTTTGCTCGGGACGCGAAGACGACCATGGCAGCGGTCGCGAAGCCCGGCCACGACGGCTGCGAGAGCGACGACTGTTGGCGACGAGAGGCTAGTGCGCGATGTCGTGCGCTGCTTGACGGTGCTGCTGCAGGCTCTGAAGACGACCGTTGTGCCGTCAACGGCGGGGACCAAAGCTCGGAGCGATCGACGAAGACTATGTAATATCGGTGCTGCGGAATCGGCGGCGACCGGAGTCGTTGCAGCGACTTGGCCAGCGGAATCAGACCACTGTGCGAAAATTGGAGAAAATTTGCGGACAGCATCGCAACGCGCCGCTTTCCTGATATCCTCCGTGATTTTCACCCTGGCTTCCCCGTCGGCACCGTGTCTGCGGCAGTCTATGGCGCCGCCGCGGAGTCGGGCGCCGCCGAACTCTGAAAGGTTAGGTTAGGTTAGGTTAGGTTAGGTTAGGTCTCCTCAAGTCCGGCGATGCTGACGTCCGTGTTCCTGGCCACTCAATAATTATTATAGTCGTCTATGGCTCACCCGCCTTGAGCTCTGTGGTGCCATCGCTTCCGTCACGAGTCGTCTTCCTGAGCACTGCAGCATTCGTCACTGGTTAAATATTTTAATTGTACAACCTTGCCTATATGGTCAGTTAATGCCTAGGCATTGACAATATCAACTACTTATGTTAGGAATTTATGATATTGGCTAGGCATTTACGTTATTACCCAATTTACAACATTGACGGTAACATTTATATTTTTATCCTATACAAATTTTTTTTCAATTATTACGCCACTGAATCATTCACAGATCGCTATCATATCCAGCATTCGGCCAAAAAAATAAAATGCTTATTTCGATGAAAGCTACAATTGTGAACTACAATGTAACTAACGAATATAATATAGAGCCACAGATGGATGTGTAATCGCTGATAACGACGACGACTACCACTATATAGGCGACGGCGTGCGTCTGGCCGTAGGGTGTTGCGCATTATTATTTGGAAATTATTATTTATTATATAATATGTTAATATATATTATTATTATAGTATATTATAGACCACCGGTTTCGCGATCCAAAACGAGTGACTGCCACCCGCCGAGTCGTCGCCGCCGGCTGAAGACGACGAAGGACGTTGCGATATTCCCTCGGGACTTATAATATATATACATACCCACACAGCTACATGCGGTGGTGAGGGGGTAAGGGGTGGAAAAGGGAGTGGTAGATGACTGTGGCATGAGACTTGCGGGAGGAGAAGGAAAAAGGTACGCGCGACCGGGACCGAGGGTCGTCCCTTGATTGTCGCTCTTGTTCAAACCACCGCCGTCGCCTTTCATTCAATCACTCCAAACATCGTCCATAATCCCTCGGCTGCAGTGGCTTCCTAGGTATTATTATTTATATATATAATCGTATATTATTTATCTCTTCTGTATTTTTTATTTCGCGGTAACTTTTTACATGGTCGTCCTTCCCTCTCCCCCCGTGTGAGCTTTTAGTTTCCATATATTTCATATATATTTATTATATAACATAATCGTGGTTTAATATATTATACTCGATACGCAGTACTGTGGTGTGATGGAATTTATATACTCGGAAAGATGCACTACGTAGAGTTTTCGAATAAACAAAACTCAGGAGTACTAAAATTTGTTGAAGAAATCGCCTCCATTCTTTCCTTTTCCTCGCGGGCAAACAGATAGTAACTTTTGTGGACATAATTTATTTAATCTTAATAATTATTCTTCAATATTGTTTAGCACTTCCGTTTTTACGAATCAATAATTATAGTTTATAGATTATACTATAGTATGTTGTGTGGCAAAGGCGGGAAGCGAGTTATTTCAGTCGCGGGTGACGTTTCGCGCAGGACTGAAATCGCCTTTCCGTACAAACCACATATACTAGTTTTTGTCACGCCCTTGTGTTCGTGGAAAAGGTAATGCAGGGATCTATGCAACAATACAGACTATTCTATGAAAAGAGTTTTATGGAAGAATAAACTTATCGGTACGTTCATCGCACTTATGTGGGAACAGCGAAAATGAAATATGTTTGAATGTTTATGCGTCATGCAAGGAGATAATAATATGAATATAAGATGTAACCAAATGTTTTTGTTTTGTGAGGACCGTGGTATACATTTCAGTTGCTGGTTGTGCAGGGAATACACGCCCAGAACTTTTGGGGATTTCCACTTTATCGCCCGGTACTTTTAGGGATTCCCACTTTACCGCCCGCTGGACAGAAAAAGGTCTCTCTCCAACGCTTCAACCGTGGTCGAAAACCAAACTTTCGTTGCAGGCGTGACAAAAATATAATTGCAGTATCAGTGCCGCAATTATTATTTAGAGGCACTACAAGTGCAAACATATTTTAGACGTCCTAGCCACGCGTCAATAAAGGTGCAAATAAAGTGTGGCTATTGGACTGTAGCTGAAATGTATTCAAAGTGTTGAAAAACTGTAGAGGGTTGAGAGAACTTTCAAGTAAGTACATTTTAAATATTATTAATATATAGAAAAAATGGTCAGTCCGATAGAAACGAATCTAGGAAAAAATCCCCGGATAAAAATCCCCGGAAAAAATCCCCGGATAAAAAATCCCCGGATAAAAATCCACAGGAAAAAAAATCCCCGGAAAAAAAATCCCCATATCTATAACTAATAGTTGGATACAGCTGTAAAAGTGTAAAAAATAATATTGATAATATTATATAAAAATATATAAAATTTGAATGATAATCATTATAATAATATCTAGTTCTGCATAAAATAAAAATAATATGATAGTAATAAAAATATATAAAATTTGAATGATAATCATTATAATAATATCTAGTTCTGTATAAAATAAAAATAATTATGATAGTAATAAAAATATATAAAATTTGAATGATAATAATTTCTGTCAGTTCTGCATAAAATAAAAATAACTATGATAGTAATAAAAATATATAAAATTAGTTTAAAAAGTTGATCTCTTGCGTATATTATTACTCACAGCTGTCAAAAATTCTTCAATGGTTATGTTACCTTCATTTTGTCTTTTGACTAATTCTTTGAGACGGATGTTTATAGTTTTATAGTGGCCTCTTTTTGTACTACTCTCTTCGGGTTCACCTAAAGCATCTATTGCTAACTTTGCTCGATCGGCGTTGATTTCATTTTTAATTTTTCTAATCAGTTTCCATATTGTGGGATGTTTTTGACCAACTAGTTTTGAGAACCTATTGTTCCATCCTTCAACAATGTTGTTGGTTCTGTTGCAGTTATTGAGGGTACTTTCATTTACGTTCCATACAGCTGGAGGGTACATCGGTGGTAGTTTTCGAAACCTAATATTATTTTCATCACTTCCTATTCTTCGATATTTGCCATTAACGTAGTATGCAACGCAATCGCATTTATTAAGAGGACGTTACACCGACATATTTTGTTGTCTCCATTTAAGATGTACAGTTAAATATAAGTAAACTTAGCAAACACAACGAAGCAAACTTAGGGGATTTTTTTTCCGGGGATTTTTTTTCCTGTGGATTTTTTTTCCGGGGATTTTTTATCCGGGAGTTTTTTTCCGGGGATTTTTTTTCCGAATACCGATAGAAACACAGCCGTCGCGACTGTCTCTAATTCCGCGTCCACCCGAGCCTTGCCGATCGATTGTTGATCAAACCTTTTTATACGATGACGTGCAGTGCAACGACTTCTTGACTAGGCGAGTCTATTGTATATTATACCTATAGGTACGCGTATATTTGATCACTTCCGGCCGCACGTATAGTGCGTCACCCGTTTTCCGTCGATCACAATCACATTTTTTGGAAATCCTCTTAAGTGTTGGGCGCATATATCACGCGTATCCCCTGCACAACCAGACACTGAAATCGATACCACGGTCCTTACAAAACATAAACTTTTGGTTACATCTTATATTCATATTATAACCTCATTGCGTGACGCGTAAACATTTTTACACACATTCACACGTGTACAGAACCCCACCGTACCCTCCCGCTCAGTAACAAACCTACTAAAAACCTAAAATAACAGCTATAATGGCCACAGTTGACGGGCTAAATAATATATTAACCATGTCCATGAACTTGGTGGAGATGTTAAATTTCTCTCGTAAAATCGCAATTATAAACTGGAGGAATGTAATAAATTTACTGGTCAGTTACAAAATATTAGATGGTATAATTTTTTTAAATTGAAAATTTGTCACTTGTAATTTATAGTAGTACGGGTCAACGTGCGTGATATGTAAGGACCCTATTTGAACCTATATTTTTATTTTTCCAAACAGTAGATATTTGTATGTTATCTTACATTGGTTCTTACTATCGTATGGTTGGAGACATAATACATACATTCTCTATCTTTATGTTGCCTATCTGTTACTAATAATTTAGCTATTTTAACTCATTTGTATTGTTTTGCTCATAATATTTTATATTGTCAAATTATTTATCGAGGCTTAATGTATTTTGGTTAAAAAAGGTTAGGGGCCTGGACAGCGATCGCTGCCTAGCTGCCTTGACCAGGCCGACACTGCACAAAATAGCCTCCCTCCATATCTAAATACGTCTCTGACACTAAATTTATATATAAATAAACTGCCAACTTACTACATATATCATTATTATATCGTGTCACACAAATGATGATGTTAGTTCTGCAGGGCGTGAGTGGAATAATTACTATCGTCGGTGTGTGTGTGTGTGTTCGTGAATGTAATACATATTATGGCAGATGTCGTAGTCAATCGTTTAGTCGGAACTTTGCGCTATAAAAGGATTTGATCGTCGGCCTGCCGACAGACGGAAGGCAAACGGCAGAGAGCAAATATAAAAGTAATAATCGCGTGAGGATATAATATACAATATATATATATATATGTGTGTGTGTATGTGTACGTCGTACAATTGTACGTGGTGCAGTGCCAGTGAGTTTTTACAAATGTCCAAAATTGAAATGGTATGCACCCCAGTCCGGGCGGGGGACCACGAAACGGGATTATTATTATTACCGGCGTGTATATGTATATGTGACGTTGTGTTGCCGGGGCCCTTTGAACTCTGCGTAAAAAAAGACCCCTTCGTCAGCGTACATATAGTCGGCGGATTTTCGTTTTTTATTTTTTTTTTTACTTGTAGTCTGCTCAACCGTACACGCGCGCCCGCGTCGTATTCATCAATCCCACTGTGCCGCCGCTGAATATCGATTCGTCGTTTCCTTTATTACAATTAGCTACAAAATATTTTGACCCGACTGATGTTGGAAAAAAAAAAGCACAACATCCTCCCACCGAACGTGTATATAACTGGCTTTGCGTATTATTATACATATACCGATCATCGATATAGAGAGACAGAGATATACAGAGAGAGAGAGAGAGAGGGGGGGGGTGATGGTTGGAGAGAGTAGGGAGAGAGATATACCTATTGGCTATTGTCTATATAGTATGGACTGTGTGACACAAGTGAATTATTTTCTGTTTTCAAAAATCGGCAACCGAACGATATTTGATAATGTCAAACGCGCGTCAGACGATTTTGCTTAGTAATCGCGTTACACATAAATATTTTGTAAAATATATATTCATGCGGACTTTCGTTGTCAGTATTTTACGAGTCTTATCCGAACACTCTGCTTCATTGGTCTTCTGTCGTCAACTTTGCACTAAATGCGCTAATAGATCTCTCCGTTTCATATTCCACTGCACTACAGATTTGTATGCATGGCACTATTTCAAACATACAAGTTCAGACTACAGAGTCATCACACACGCCTGGCTGAATACTGCGTGGTCACTTGGATTTATAAAATTTACGTATTGAATATTGATAGGTATGATAAAAATCGCGTATAAAAATTTATTGCAGTTTGTAGGTGAGGCGCAAATGCATGTTGTAAACGTTATTGTGCAGTACTGAAACTTTTATCCGTTTTAATTGCTCGCTTTTATATTATTAAATTGTCGCCGGAATATTAAGTGTTTTAATTTATTATATATAGGTAGTGAGCGATATCCTTCAATCCTCGTGTACCTTCTATACAATTGCATAAGTTTGCTGAGTAAATAAGCACAGTCGGGATACCTCGGCCTATCGTGCTTATTCGGAAATGTAACAACTGTACCGGGTTCACACACAGACACACACAAACACACACATATATACGTGTATGCGAGCACGCGCGATTTGGGTGCGAAAGTTTTGTCTTTGTTACTGCTACACATCTCCTGCTCTACTCATCGTTTACACACACACTATGTCACTATGTATATATGTGTATATTATATATACATGCGGGACTCGTCGATATGGCTGGGGCAAATCTGAACTCAAACAACCAAAGGAACTGTTACACAGTGTATAACCTTGTTTGCTCTCTTTCTCTCGCTCTATCTCTCTATTTCTCTCTCTCAACCGGCAAACGTTACGCACAAATACACGCATTACCAGCCCTAACTAGATATGAATAAACAATATTTGTATATACACAAGGCCAACACGCCGCATCACGCATTTCGGGCGTTCTTGCGTTTCTTATTCTGCGTGTACAATATAATTCTCGCTGAAAATATACTGTATAATATATATCTATATAGTATATATGTCCCTTCATTTATACCGCACACATACAATAATAATATCTGCGATAGCATTATACGCGTTAGGTTAGAGTATACTATATAATATATACTATAGAGTATTGTGTTTTTAACAAATAAAATGATACTCGTTTACAGACGACGGAGATGATTATATTATTATTTATAATTTTGTTTATTTATTTTTATCGAAATCGTGACACGTCTGAGACGCTCACCTCGAACGAAAAACACGAAGGTCCAATAAAATATTACTATATACTGCATAACATGTAGTCTACAACTGTAGCTCACGTCGATCGTACCACCCGCAGTCACCACCGCCCGAGATATTAATTTAAAACTACCGACAGGTAAACTATTAACGAATAATACGCGTATTAATCGGGAGTATATGGTAAGGGAGGTATATTATGAAATGCTCGTACGCGTAACAAGTATTTCGGTAAATACTATACAATCTATGCACATTTCCTCTTCCACCACTAATTTATAGTATCTATAAACCAAATAATAAACTAAAAATATTCATATTCATTAGGTTTTAAAATATAATTATTTGTAAATTGATGTTATATATTATATAGGACATAGGTATACATAATCCTTTTTAGATCCTGAGCAAAGGGATGGTTTTACAATAATACTATGATGCGTATTGTGTGCTTGTGTTGTTGGTGTCAGTTGGTAATTTTGCAAAAGTTCAATATTCTCCGTACATTTAAATTAGAAAGGTATGGAAAATGGGAATATTTAAACAAAACCGGGTTAACAAAATAGTACCTTTATTGTTATTCAAAATATGCCCAGAAACTTTCAACCTTTACGTATATAATCAATTAAATATTCAAAATATTTAGAAAAGTTTTAAACTTATAAATAAACTAAATAATAATACTACCAAATTCAAATTTACACCACTCTACAATACATACAAAAAATACAGTCAAACATGGATAACTCAAACTTTTTAAACTCTAAATTGTCGATACCTTGAACTTTTTCCCGGTCCCCAAAATTTCCTATTATTGTATTATACTTGGATACTTCAAACTTTTTCGACCGGGCCCTTCAGCTTTGAGTTATCTGAGTCCAACTGTAACATAATAATACACATATTACAATAATAAATTATCGATTGCTATGTTTTTAGCAAAAGCAGTCAACTTATGTACCATATTACTTATAGAAAAATAAGTAATTATAAAATATCCTTAGAATGATGTTGCACCTTTCTTCTCACAGTAGTTTTCGTATACAATGACTTATCATTGAGTTAAAATTATAGCAACCAACTCAATGACGATATATGTACCAACACACTGGAAACTTACTACCAAATACTGCAGGGTGACTTATCCTGATTTTTTTATTTTATTATCAATTAATTAATCATTTATACAAATTAATAATTAAGTATATTTTAGTCACGCTTAGACTCGTAATAATTAATGTGTCACCTATATGTGTAAATCGGTCGATCCGCCCAAGACTATATGCATAATATCACATGACATATTGTGTACCTAATATTATTACCACAATATATACCCTTTCCGTTATCACTTATTTCGTGTGGTCCGTTATATATTCACATCAGTAAACTTGTCTAATATATATAATATAATATCAGACATCTATACATAAGCTGCAGTGTGACAGGTGACGTATATTATGGGGTGCGTAACGCGGGATGGGTAGATCGGACCACGATAAGTTTAAGTTATAATATAATAAAACCACACCAGTTTGTGTAGGTGCACCTACTAAACTCAGGTCGGAGATTCATCGTTGTAAATTAAAATATATCATATTGTCATGTAATAATGTATTATACGCATCTCGTATTATGTACAATAAAATATAATATATAATATGTAGGTATATACACACACACATAGAAAGCCGCATCGGTTTATCGGACTTTGTATCGATATCGCGCGGTAGCCGTAGGCAGACGTAATAATATAAATACGAATACGAATAATAATAATATGTAAGCGCGCGGGACTTATAACGAGATTACGCGCGCGCCGGGTGAAGGGTGCAGCGGTGCGACCCTTCCGGGGCCCGACGCCGCGACATACGCGAGTCGCCGTCGCCGCCGTGTAATCCCATTGTCTATACATAATATTATATACAGTAGCCACACACACCCACACACACACAAATAAATATATACATATATAATATATTGTATAGGCCATACCGCGATGGTATTATATGGATGTTGTGCGTGTGTAATATACTCGTCACTATATAAAATATACATACGTCATGTATATGACGTATAATATGTATGTGTACAACATTTAAAGCGAGAGGACGTTTAAACCGGTAGTCAAATAACATGTGTGTCACTCATCAGCCTCACAGTAGACTGGGATGATAGTAAATTATATAGGTATACCGTATATCTATTATATTTAATATAGAATCTATATTATAAGTATCTATATAGTTATTCGTTTTTGAATTACAGCAAAATAAAATAATAGCTACATGAGAAATCGAGTGAATTTCCAATGTTGTAAAAATATGATCTTCAAATTCTTATAAAAATTGAATTTGACTTTCTTGTAGACATTTTTTTTTTTTTATAAAAGCAGAACATTTTATAAGGAATTTATTATATTCCATTTTCAAATCTTAGATTTGAAAAAAAAACTTTTATGAATTTCTAACTCAAAATAATTTGTAAATTTTCGTCCTTTTTACTTAAAAAAAAAAAAAAAATGATTTTTGGAAATCAAAAACGGATTTTTAATATTTTTGATCTGCATTTGAAACAATATATGAGCCTACTATTCAATTTTCAAGCTTCGTAGAAAATAAAACTAAAAATATTTGAAACTGAATATGTCCGTAAACAATTCAAAACAAGTAAAAATATTTTGAAAATTGTATCGTGTATAGAAAAATGTTAATATAAATAACCAGTGAAAATTTCATGAATATACGGTCATTTTTTTAGAGTTACAGCAAAAACCAAAATCCGATTTTTTCAGAATACAATTTTGCGTAAAAAATCCCATTTTTCTTTGCGCTTTCGAAAACTATTGAGAATATCAAATTTTGACTTCCCCAAAGCACCTACTAGATTCACTTTCTCATAGAACAAGATACTGTTAAAGAAAATCGAAGTATTATAATTTCGACAACTATTATCGTGAACACACACATAAAAAATTAAATTAAAATAAAAATAAAAAAAACACTCATCATTGTAAAATCAATAGGTACATTCATTGCTCCGCTCACAATCTAAAATAAGTAATAATGGGTTTAATATTGTAAAAATATCTGGCCGGAAAGATGTGCGTTCTGTGATTATGGTGTCTTATATTAGCTTCAACAACGACAAAAAACCTATCGTATAAATATTATCATTTATCGTGTTTGTGATAACTAGACAACCATTTGTTAAAATGATTTTGCAATAAATTATAATATGTAACAGCCTGTTATTACTACTACAGGTATAAATATTGTTATATGCAAATAAGAGGGAAGTAAGTAACTGAAAACAGAACATTTAAAATGCCTATAATGAGCTCAAAAAGAAAATAATCATATCTTATAATATCTAAAATGCTATAATATTATCATTTGTTGAGAATTTAAAGTACGGTTAATCGCTTTTGAATTACAACAAAATAAAATAATTGATTTTGATCAAGGTTAGGTTCTCCCAATTTCTAAGAAAAGTGCTGGACATTTTTTCTTTTGACCTGACAAAACGTCAAAAGAATAAAATTACATACCAAAAACTATGCTCTAAGTCAAAAATATAAGCATTTTTACTGTTCAAAAGGTGATACCAGACACAAAAAAACAAATAACAACATATATCATCATAAAATGTAAAATCAATACATTCATATCGCTCTACACAGAATCTTTTTTTTACAAATTGTGTATTGCAATTACTCAATGAACTAAATCAGCGAATTTATTATAATATTTTGTAAATAAAATATAAAAATATAATCAATATAGTATTGAGTCCAGTACAATAATGTATACCTTATACCTACACGAACATATATAATACATAAAATAACTATATAAGTATAAACACGTATTGAAATATAATAATATTATTAAGAGGGGGACGAGGTGGCCGAGTGGTCTAAGGCGTCGGTTGCGGCGCTGCCGTCGCCGCTTCGATTCTCGGACTTTTTCTTCGGGCAAGTCACGGTGTCCGGAGAACAAGTGCCGCCATCCCCCACTCCGGGGCATGGCAGAAACCTACGGGTGCCCCACTAGAAATTCTGCCACAACATACACACGTGTACCAAAACCAAACCAAAAACCAAACCAACACAAAAAAACCCACTACTGTTCCACCCCCACTGTTCCACCCACACCCAATATAGCTAATGGTCTTAGTCGCCGGGCTTAATAAAAAAAATAAATAAATAAATAAATAAATATTATTAAGGATATCATTTAATTTTATAAATATTCAAATATCTACCCTAAAGTATCTAAAATAAAATTTATAATATTTAATCGAACAATGATATTTAAATAATAATAATAACTATCACGCTATAATTAATTAATTATAGTATTACAAATCATTAATGTTATTTATTAGTGCAGTGTTATCACTTTATCAGTACCTATATAAGCTCTGATCATTATACCATTTCGATTCAACTTATAGAAGTGTTAGAATCAATTGGATATCTTGACCAACCAGCAAGAAAAGAGGGACGACTTTGTATTCACCTCTTTAATTTAAACAGTGAACCTATTATAGATACCAAATATATTTTTCAATCTGTAATTTTTAATGATATTTGAAAGTACTTCGACAAGTTTGTCGAGCACTATAGAATATATATGTCGTAGCCATTTCGTTAAATCCAACTTTTCATGAAATGTTTTCGAATTTCAGGGAGTGTAAAATATCCGTTCCCATTTCATGAAATGGTCATCTTTTCATGAAAAATGCGATTTCATGAAGTGACTACGACATAAGTACATAATATAAATTGACAATCTATTTGAAAAAAAGTCACAAAATTAAAAAAATTGCAAGTAGCTGCGAAAGACAAAATTGTTTTTCAAAAATACTGTAAAACTAATGGAAAAGCGACTATTCAATAATATGTTATATATATACACAGTGAGTTGGAACACAAAGTATAACTACATGGACGCGAACACATTCAATAGTATAATAATATTATTGTGTATAATATTGTCGGTGTGGTTCAATAATACTGATATTATCGAAAGAAGTATATTGTATATAACTGTGCTGTAGCGATCATCCCATGGCGATTTTTAAAATATTTTTTCGTTTTCATTTTTTATTATTTTATTGTGTTTTTGATGATTTA
The DNA here is from genome assembly GCA_027563435.1 of Nasonovia ribisnigri. Classification (NCBI taxonomy): domain Eukaryota; kingdom Metazoa; phylum Arthropoda; class Insecta; order Hemiptera; family Aphididae; genus Nasonovia; species Nasonovia ribisnigri. The sequence continues at coordinate 15,736 of JANEHU010000411.1, forward strand.
TGGGCAGTGTTTATATATTGTAGAAAATAATGTGTCTTACGCGTGTCACGCTGTTCCAGGGCAAACAAACAAAACCAGAAACATATTATACAAGTAAACGCGGCGTGTGGTCGTGGTTGAATGGTTTTTACTTTTTAGCCGAAAAGATCCTGTGACAAGGCGCAATTGAATATGAATATAATATGTATACCTGCTGGCTGCTATGTAGCTATACCTATACTACTTAAAATGAGATTTAATTCATAGTACTACTTTGCGGTAGTTATAGATATTCCTGAAGAAGACTTTGCAATCCTTCATCTAGGCAATATGTTTGATGTTTTATCACTCGAATCGTTTATAAAATACTTATTTCTTCAGCAGTGTCTTTCTTAAATGCATACGAAGAGTAATAACTTTAATATTGCAGACTAATCTACCTACTATAATATAATATATACTGCACAAATATCATAATAGAAGATGAGACAAATATGCAGTGACAAGTGACATAAACATAACTTAAGTAGGATCAGATAGTGTGCGGCCGCAAGGAAAATTCAAATTTTTTAATAAAAACTCGAAAGTGTATAGCATGCGTATTTTGAAAACAACAAAAAAGGAAAGCATATTTAAAATTGTGAGTTTTTTGACGGTTTTACTCAAAATATTAAATACCTACTGTTATGTTATAATGCCTTCTATATTTGGTTTTCGTGGAACAATTTACTGATTTAATTAAATATTTACCTACTAATATTAAAAAGCGCATAAAATAATTGCAGTGAACACCGCCGCTATGATCTCTTAGATATCTGACTGTAGATGAGCCCTTCCTGTTTTGTTAGTTTTAATTGAATATAATATCTTATACATATACGAAATCATTTATATAATATACACAACGCCCCCCTTGTATATACAGTGTAGGGTTAAGGCTGTTTAAAATTTCACTACTGGGCCCAAATTTAGAAGTTAGGTAGTCGCTGTGTAATCGAATGATTACGTCTTATAAATTACTGTAATGGTGATATATATTTTGTATTGTGAGTTGTAATAGTTTTCCACCTACACTTCATTAGTCGGTAACTTCGCTGTAGTATACAATATGCAGAGATCAGAGATCCATAATATGTATACTATTGTCTATAATTACTATACAAATTACAAATTTAAAAATATTATGAAAGACTAGTGTCATTTCATTATTTTCAAACGTGAAATTATGTTTCTCATCTGTTTTATATATAATTATCAAAGTGGCGTTCCATGACAAATTTATTGAGACGAAGTATTAATACATTTTACATTTCAGTCACTTCATCTAACATCAAATTATCAAACATAATATTATATATATTAGTCACAGGTTCATAAATGTTTTATTTCCTACTTATTACATTGCACGCGTGTGTTATATAATATGGTTCGCCATTGCAGGTAAGAGCAGGAGAGGAGCTGAATTTCCGACCCCTGGATACCCTACTCGTTGCTCTCTAGTCGTATACAGTAGTTAGGAAGCGGTCGAGGGGGCGGTTCGGGGGATTGTTTTTTCTTTTAAATTTTCCAAATAAAACCACCGACGTGGGAGTGGCCAATGTCCGGCGACAAAGTTACCGTGGTAACGACACAATGAGTCTGTACATATACCTATATATACCTCGTGGCTGGTACAGGAGGGGCGCGTGAGGGATGGTTTGAGCGCATTCGGTCGTCCGTCGCGCCGTTGGCGCGGTTGACGTGCCAAAAACCGCGACAGCGGAGGTGTGGATATAAATGAACCACGTCGTCGTGTATCGTCGTCGTGACTCCGCATGCCCTTCGTCCGCTTGTTATGTATATATTATATTTGTTTAAAATTCATAATAATAATATTATAATATATTCGGCGAGCAAACAGTTAAACCTCTGGGCGCGACGGCGATTGGCGTTAGTGATGGGAAGAGGATGCCGAGGGGACGAGGAAATTGTGGTTTTTAGTTGTATTGTTTTTTTAATGCACGGCCTTAATTCCTTCCACTGTCCTCGAACTATCAATCGTTGTAGTAATATATATATATATATTATGTATACCACCGTTTTTGTTTCCGTTAGAAATTATTTCCCTCCCCGCGTATTTAATATATATATATGCGTATTCTAATATTATGAATACTACGACGTGGCTGTACAAAAAATAAATATATTTTAATATAAACGACCCTCCCTCACCAATTTTTTTTGTTGAGGAATTAACGTTTGGTGCGAAAAAAAGAACAATCGTCATTATCGCGCGAAGGGAAAATACTCGGGTTTTTTTTTCGAGGAATAATAATTATATGAATAGATTTTAATATTTTATTTAAAACCGTGCCTCCGTGTCTGAATTTTTTTTTAACACCCGAATAAATTAAATTTTGATTAACTGTTTTTATTTTGAACTATTCGAATAATCGTCAAAGCTGTTAGACCGTTAAACCCAGATGACAGACATTATTGGTTTTCGTACACAATTCCCGTATACAATTATTACAATAATCCAATATAATATTTGTAGGTTAGGAGTGGTAAGTACCTATACTGGCGTTATTGTACATATAGGTACTATAATATTATTATACACCACTGTGGTGCTGTCATATACCTAGAAAGTTAATCCTGTGTGATGCGATAGGAAATAATTAGTAACTATTTATTAATAACAATTATAAGTATTTATAACAATAATAATTAATGATGATGATGATTTGTGAATGTAAAAAATTTGATTTTCGGATTTAACAGTCCTAACCCTTTTATTATATTACACGCAGTGTCGCCGGAATGATTACTCGTCGATTGATCGTAACAGTTATTCGGTATATTCCCCTCTCAAATGTTTAACTTCCCGGAAATATATATAAAAACTATACCGTTATAATGGTCTTAAGTATTATAATTTATGCTCAATGAAAATAATTATCGTCAAATGAATTCCTTTTGTCATATGATCATCTTTTTTGTTTGGTTCACGTATAGGAAATAATTCGATTATATAAGGAATTAATAACACATAGGTAAATTTATAGTCTATACTTAGCCATTTTTAATCACCAAGTCACCATAGTAATTTATTATAGTTATAAACTACATAATATAGTAGATATACTACAGAAACGATGAAGATAAATGCTATACATAATAATATGTACTATAAATTTTTTTGGTAATTTTTTTTTAAATAATTTTGATCATATAAATTAGCCATTTAGACACTCGATAGTATAAAAAATTAAAAACTGGTTTATATTTGTTTTAGATAAGTAGCAAATAGTATACAAATTTTATCGTTTCTTACCTTTTATTCCTGAGTACTTTTTTAATATTATTATTATAGGTATAATACGGTTATATGGAATTATTGAAAACATTTTCATTAATTATATTACATGTGTAGATAGGTATTTGTTTTTGTTGGGAAGACAGTTGAATATTAGTGACATTGATTTAGACATCAATATTATACTATACATAGGTAGATATTGTAACGATTGTCGTCATCGGCATCGTACATTACTCCCTACGTTGAGCACGGCTAATATGCTGAGTGTTAGTAATGGTAAATGTGTATATACTATATACGTATACAAAATATATACAATATAATATATTATGCTAACGCGACGTTTAGCACGCGTCGTGTTAATAACCGAACGGGGCGACAGTGAGACAGATGACTAGAGAAGGCAGTCGATGGTGGAAGTCGACAGTGGCAGTCTACAAGATAGCAATTCCGGGTGCAGGTGGAAGTCGATTCGGACAAGCAACAAATAAAGCCAAGAGAGGACTCCGAGGACCCAATGGATATCGGCACCCACGACTCACCATAGCCCGATCGGTAATCCTCGTTTATATTATAAGATTTGTAACCATGTTGTAGTATTAATAATAACCGATACGTATAAATATAAACGTTGAGTACTTTGCTTCACATAAGGTAACCCTGATCCCTAGTAATAATATCACACACCGAGGTCGAGTCTCCGAGACCTCGTATATATAAACAGAACGACACCAGATCGGCGAGAAGAGCGATAGGTGAAGAGGAGACGTTACAATATCTAAAGATATAATTAATAGTTATAATTTATTTGCTTCTGAATACTTAAAAATAACATAGTTTTAAGGTATAGGTATTCAAAACGTCATGTAATGTACAATCTATATACCTATTACTAAACCTTAATAATTATATAGGTAATCATGTTTTATAAAAATATAAAATTTGAAATAATAAATGATGTATATTTTTTTACATTTAAATACCTAAAATGTATTCTATTTGTATTTTTGGAGCTTTAAAAGTAATTTGGGGCTTTGTCTACCTCCTCTGATTATGTCCCTGAAATCAATAGAAGTATACAGTAAAACAGAGGCAATTAAAAAAATTGATTGCAGTTATAAGATTCTTGCTGAAATTACCAAATATTTTTTTCAGTGTATTTAAATTTCAATGTTTTAAATGTGATACTAGTACTTAATAGAATAGTTACTATTACATTGTGATGTTTTATTGGAATGATTTTCAAAATAAAATTTATAATCTAATGACTTGATAAACCTATAGGATTTGGTTATTTCTAAATAATGAAAAACTTTTCATTACAGAGAATGAATAATAACATTTTTAAATTCTTAAGTGTGATAAATTATTTTTCAAAAATGAGTATGCTTATTAAATTATCATCTACAGAAAAAAGTTTACTATTCATAATCATCTAAACTTTAAAAGAGAGGAGGAAAAAACTTATTTGTGGATAAACTTAAATTGTTGTTTGTGGTTGCAGTATAAGTATATACCTACGGTTTCATTTTTTATTCGTTCAAACTTTTTATGTACTATAGTAGGTATTATAGGAAAAAAATTGTGATACTAAATAAATAAAGTCTAATTTAGTTAACAAAAACTAAGTTATTAATAGTCAATAGATGCAACAAAAATGTAACATACATATATATTTTTATGGTGTCACAATTTTTTAGATTATAATATTATAACATTTTCCGTGATGAATTCGTATCAAAAAAGATCACACACATTATTCACTCAATATTATACTACTCAAAGTATAGGTACTCATAATATTGACTTAAATATAAAAAAACTATTAAAAAATGACGATCTCTCACTAACACATTATACAGCCAGTATAGAAGATATTATAATGGTTTATACCACAGACAACCTTCCATCAATGTACCACTGACGATAGAACACCTCACACTACAGTACTCATCCAAGGCATCATCAACATGGAAGAAACGCAAGATGATAATCAACACGGATGGTGTTTTAAATTTTTCAACTCCAAGAATCTTAAGAATCTATTGTAAAAAAATGTTCAATGCAAATATCATAGTATATTATAGTATATATACGCCTCTTAATAATTCTCATCAATAATGAAGAATAAAAGCCATTGTAATACTTATAGGCTAAAGCAACCTTAGCAGTCGAAGCCTTTATTTCTTAGATAATGGATTATTATGAACGTAAAATGTGTTGTGTTGTCGGTACGACGTCCTCAAGAGGTTATGGATAAACAATTTTAACTTCATATTATATAAGATGCCAAAATATAATATAAATGTATTAAAATGTAATCATTTAACTTATTATTAATAATAATGAACAATGATGGCAACCATCATACCGAATACCGAAATCTCGACTATGAAGTATAAACAACACATAAATTATGTTGTATAATTTACAATTTATAACGTACATATCGTAATCGTTTAGTGCAATTTATACGACTTAGCTGTTTTGAAAACAACACTATTGGAAAAACATGAATACTTCCATGATTCTATTTTACACTTTAATTAACACATATTATTGGACTTTTCGTATTTGATATTCTGACTTTGGCTTATGTTTTATTTCCTTATGGTTAGAGCTGTATTTTGAAATGCAATTTTAACAGATTTTGTAGGAAATTTCATAAGCCTTTATTTTATACTAAATATCGTGTATTTTCGTATGACGGCAGTATTATAAACGATAATTTTTTTATTCTATACTCCATTATTATTAAGTCCAACCTCCCCTCCCCAAAGAAAAAAAAAACCATCACATATATTTAAATTATATTATAGTACCTGTTTCATAAAAATAATAGAAAAATCTTAAAAATACTATACTGCTCAATTTGGTTTATAAATAGTATTTTAATCAATGGTTTTACTTAACGAATAACTTAACATTTTAATATTTAGATTTTCAAATTTTAATTTCATATATAATATTATAATGTATATAATACATACTTACCGCCTATATACCTAATAAACTATAATTTCAAAAATTTGAACCTTACCTCAACCAATTCCACATCTCTGGTCAAATCAGTTAGGCCCTCTCTAGCACCGAACCATCAAGATAAAATGAAATTAGTTTTATTTCTAAAAAAATCCAATTTATATAATTTAATATACAGTTAATGTAATATATATTTAAATACATAAGTATACATAAATATACTAATGGAAACATTTCCGATGATCAATAAAAAACCAATAAAAAAAATTATAATATATAATATAAACGAGATCAAACAAAATATGTGTACCTATATAGATGTATTATATTAGTAATTATTAAAATCTACACGATTCACAAGTTTTCATCGTTCTCTACTGATTCTTGGGACCTAGCTGTGAACGGGCTTACAGTGAAACATCACTATTTTATAATGTGATAAATACGCATCGGGGTTGCTATAACTACGCTATATTTGGATTACATAGACGTAATGCCTTTTGCTAATATAGACTCGTATATAGGTATACGATATATGTATGTGTTTCAATTACGATACAGACGATACAGTGTGATTGCTATGTACATATAATATTAAAGTTGTATCTATATAATATACACGGTGGCACCTCGGCGAATGGGTTGAAAAACTCGAAGGGTACCGAAAACAAACTACAAACCTGTGGTGTAATTGGTATTCCCGAATGACCGTAATGTATACATAATAATAATAATTATAATACATCCGACTGCTTACTTATATAGCATATATATATATATATTTAGACGTTAGGTACCTATATATATAGTAAAAACAATATTATATATATTATACATTATAAGGGTGTGGGTCCCGGATGACGTGCTTGTTATATATATAGAAATCGACCCTATGGACAAAATGTCTATATATAATATTATATTTACTCGAGAGGGAGCTTGCAATCATGGTGCTTCGATTGACCCGGCGGTCACACTCTTTCATTAGCCTCGGCGGGTTGATTATATTACACGGAGACCGATTGTACATTTTTACCAACCGACACTACTTGTCGTTCTTGTACCATATTATACCGTAATAATTACGTATGCGCGTGTATCAAAAGATTCAATATGATGTCCAGTGGCCACCAAAATGGGTAAACCGCCTTTAACGCACGGTTATATAATATTTTGATACGTTTTTAGAGACTATATATATATACGTTCTGCTCGAAGTATATAGTTAATGTAATAATATACAAACCACGAACTAAGATATATATATGTTACGGGCAATGTGGAATACCGGGCAATGTGTACATTGCCCGGTCAATGTAGTCCTGCCCGGGCAATGTGAACCACGATGTTTTTTTTAATAGTTTATTCATGTTTCATATAATTAATATTACCATTACTATTACTATTTAAAAGTTTAATACTATTATTAATTTTATTAAATCTTATCATATTATAATAAAAACTATTACAAATATTTTGATGAAATAACAAAAAAAAAATATTAAATATTATCATTTTATTTTTATTATAAATTATTTTATTATATTACCTATTTATTTGCACAAGATTTAGAAGCATGGCACTTGGAATTGCATAATCTTTCTGCTTTTCTACACTTGCATTTATTTGTTTTGCAACCCTGTGTACAAGAACACCGATCATAACCTTTATTTATATGAAACATGAATAAACTATTAAAAAAAAACATCGTGGTTCACATTGCCCGGGCAGGACTACATTGACCGGGCAATGTGTACATTGCCCGGTATTCCACATTGCCCGTAACATATATATATATATCTTAGTTCGTGATACAAACGCATATTAAGAAATATATGTCACGACTTTTCTTGAAATTTATGATGCATATATCGTGAGGGAAATAAAATTAGCGAACATATATATATGTGTATGTATAATAATTTATTATATCGATACGATCCTTGGATAGTACAAGTTGAATCGCCTCGGATGTGAAGACTATATTTATATGTACCAACATGGCAACATATATGTAGTATATATGTGTACAACATATATGTAGGTAATAGATTTGATGTGGGAAAAAATAAATTGCAAAATCACAAAAAAAAATACTGTTTATCAATTATTATTCTATCTATCCAAAATTATTTACCACCATACATATTACATATACGCCATCCAAATCAGCGTGTACCTATGCCTACTCGTTATTGTTGTAGGGACCTATACACAGTTTATCGCGGAGGCATGCATGAACGCGTGAATTCACATTATTTTTTTATACTATATTATTTTGAACTTATATACAGGTACCAACTATAGGAATTCCATGAACCACCGGTTTAACACCCCCCCCCCTCTCTCCCCCATGGACACTTTACAAATAGGTTAATAATATATATGTAGGTACTTGCATATAATTATAATAATTTATTGGGAACAAATCTATAGTTTAGCCCCCACGTGAATTTTTCAATTTTTTTTTTCGGCAACCTATGAATTACAATGAGTTGAGAACGAAATTGCAAAAACTGATTGCCGGAAATCATCAGTTTTTATGTTAAAGCTTTTTATAGATTTTTGGTGTTTTATACACCGTTATTCGTATACTGCAATTCAATATTTTACCGCGTGTTCGGAACTTATCTGTTTTACTGAACAACCTTATTTTTTAATTTTTTTGTTTTAATGTACCTATGTAGTTTAGCATGCTAAAAATTTCAGGGAAGTTTGAATTGGGCAGTCAGACTTATTTTAAAGTTATAGCTAATTGAAGTTTTTGGTATTTTCATATATACACCCGACGTGGTCTCTAGCTATCGCTGCGGTCGGTCGGACAATTGAAATTAGTAAACACCCTTGACTTGTTTTGTAAAACTATCATGGGTGGTTGTCTGAATTATTCTTGCACCATAATTTTCAAAATGTTGATTCATACAAGCTTTCAAAAAAAAAAAAAATTTAATTTTGTATAAACGCAATATAAACTATATAAGCGTTGTGCGTGTGCATAAAACACAGAAAATTGTGAACTTCATAAAGCTATACAATTAAAAATAAATATTTCTGGCAATTAATGTTTGCACCATCGTTCTCAACTGGTTGTTATACATGGGTTTCCAAAAAAATATTGAAAAATTCGAGTGGGCGCTACATTTGATTTATACCTCCAAATTTGATAAATATTTTGTTTGAAAAAATGTCAAACCCCTTCCCCCCATCCAAAATTTCTGAGCATGCCTTTGTGACCTAATCTAATTCCCCAGTAGCTCTTACCCCTCCTACTGCAGTTGACTTCAGAGGGTTTAGCTTTCGGAGAGCTTATATATTTAGTCAAAACATCTCTACATCGACAACGTCTTAAAGACGTACAAGTGGTTTAGCTATTTCATATAGGCAGTTAAACACGGTTTATTTGTTCCCATGGTGATGAATTTAATAAACGATTTACGTATGTATAATAAAATCGAATAAAATACACAATAACAAATCGTCGATGTATACACTTTTATATTTTTTGTCTCTACAAAAAAGTTGCACAATATTACAATAATAATATACCCAAATTTACTTGGTCCCGCCCACCCCTCCACTCAGTTTTACGCACTTATTCCATGTACGTCACAACTATTTTTGTTCCCCACATGTAGATCACAAACGTTTGGTTTTGCTTTTTTTTATTGAAATGTCTAAAAATAAGATTTTTTTTCTAAATTTCAAGTGTCTTTTTTTCTCTTTACAAATAAGTAAACTTAAAACGTGGCTCAAAATCAATGAATCTAAAAAATACTTTATAATAAATTCAAATATGTTTTCAAAATAATTGTTTTCAGAGTAAATCTCAAGTCCCTATAGTCTCTAAGGTTGAAACTACGCGTATTATAGCTGTATTTTTTTACAAAAACGGATGTATCATAGAATTTAGTCCGAGTTAACTATAATTAGGTTAGGTTAGGTTACTATAATTAAGCTTAAAAAAAAGAACCGCGTCGATTACTTCATATTTCATCTCAAGACAGATTCGTCGGTGTGACGTGGTATAAAATTCCTCATCATGTATTCGTACCGCGCGGCCGCGCGTATTTACAATTTAACAGAATATAAATTATACTCTTTTAATACAACCGTATAAAATCCGTGCGTCGAAAATATACCTAATATAATATAATGTATACGGTAAACGCGTATATGTGTGGCTATATAGATAGACGTATTTACGGAGAAGTTTTTACGATGTAAAATGCGAAATAATAATGTTTAATAATATAATATAGATAGGTACTTTGGTCGGGCACACACGCGGCAATAAAAATTGAAGAAAAAAACACCTAACCTCGATTTCGGACGCGGATTGTGCGCGCGCACAGTAGTCGGAGTCGTAATAACTGCTATATACATACATATATATATATGTGTGTGTTTATATATACATTTTTATATAGGTGTATATAATAGTTTAATAAGTATCTACCTATAATATATTTTTTTTATACACCGTTCACATCGATCGGAGATTTATATTTTAATTTTATTTTTGTGTCGTTTTTGCGCGTGACGCATTGCAATGCGCGTGGGAAACGTATTTTTTGACGATTGCATAATATTATTATATTATATTATAGACTCCGCGGGCGATCTCTCGCTGTGCCCCGAGGAGTCGCGTGCGAGAGACGTGGACTCCACAGTCGGCGGCCAGCACACGTCGCGTATATCTGGTAGTCGTCGTCGTCGTCGTCGTCGTCATCGACTATTCCTGCGTACTATATCCTTTGCGCGCGTATAACGCGATCATTCCAGTCCGCCGACCGTTTCCCAGTGCGGTGACATCACACGCGATACACATAATGCTATATGGATGTGTGTGAGCGTTATACATAATATTCGGTGGGCAGTGCAGGGGGAGGGTCGGAGAAAAAAAGAGACTTTTTCCACCTGACCTGAGTCTTTCGACGCGCGATTTCCGGCACGCACGGATCGACACGTGCGCAGCGCAACCGCCGCCGTATATTATAATATTATATACATAGCAATAATAGTGATATAACAGGAGCTGCAGGAGTTATAATAATAATATGACGATAAATAATAATACGCGCGTGGTTTTTTATTCTCTTCAAAAGGCACGTCACAATAATGCCGTAAATACTACAATGTATATGAGTATAATGCAATATAATTTAGTCTGCTAATCTTTTATAATATACACCATCCCGTCCGCATCAATCCATACATAGGTGCCTACGTATATAGCCGTTGGTCGTCGTTCTATGTACTGTCACCGTATACGTACGCATAATATAATCATACTATTATAGTACCATATTGAACTGCTAGTTAAAATATAAAAGTGAAAAAAAATCAAATATCAGATCTCCAAGGAAATATTTTTTTAGGTTTTCGACTTTCTCCTCCAAACATTTTAGGTAGGTACCTACAAAAAAATAGATAATTTTAACAATATTTTATTTCTGTTAGAAGTCTGCACTTCTACAGGTTATCTGTAATGTACCTAAATTGGATTTTGACCATTGTCGTTTTCGTATAAGAATATCGTATGTTGGGTGTTTATAATATTAATTCAGACTACATGTCTACATATTATAATATAGGTAGGTACACAAAATAATAAAAGAAGATTCAAGTTTTGGTTTTATGGTCAACGTACCTAACTAACTATTACGCATTTTAAAAATTATTTCTAATTAATTTAGTTTAAAAACGTAAACATTAGTATTTTTTATCAATACATGAATATAATATGTATCAAGTATTTTTTCCAATTTTTTGGTATCATTTTGCTTGAAAAAAGGTGAAGCGATTCAAAAGATTACGATTCCAGTCTCAGCCGAGGTTTAGTTACCTACGTGTGAATTTCGACACATAGTTACAGCAATCAATCGTTGCGATCTATAGATATAACTCAAGTTATGAAAAAAATGTAGTTTGCTACTCCGTGTAAATTTGGAACGTTTATTTAGATGGATCTATAATCCTGCAGTTGTTTTAAATTATTAAATCGTTGATTAGATAAAATACTAAAGTAAAATGTTTTATATTTTTTTAATAAAAGTTATCACCCTATACCTATTTACATGAATAATCTGTCAAATGTTATCAAAAAAATTTAAGAGGATGTCAGCACACTATTTGTTTTCTCTCTCTGGCCCACGCGCAACATAGACAAAACGCATTTACGCAGGATAATTTTTTCTATGATTTTAAGTAATCTAGAGTATAAACACCCTTTAAAAAAAAGATAAAGAATAATATTATATCGGTTTATCTAAATGTGGTCTCAAAACAATTTAAACATCATTAAAATTTACAACATTATTTTGTTTATTTTGAAAGTCAAATAACAATAAAATATAAAATCGATATGAAATTCCCTCATAAATATTATTATCCATATTTTTTGTAATGGGTGATTTTACTCTATGATTACTAAAAAACATAGAAAAAATGATTCTGCGTAAATGCATTTTGTCTATGTTACGCGTGGACCAGAGAGAGAAAACAAATAGTGCGCTGACATCCTCTTAAGAAATTACTAAACCATTACAATAATATTTGAGTTCGAGTTTATAGAGCTAATACTTTATTATATTATTATTTAGTGCATTTAGTTAAAATATGACATAAAAATAATGTTTAGGTATGTAAAATACACAGGGTGATTCGCCATGCATGCTCACCCGCTTTTTTCTTCAATGATGCAGTTATTCAAAATTTGATTTTTGAACTTTTAAGTATACCTACTTTTAGACCATATATTTTCAAACGCTTAAAATTTGTTGTGATACTTAAAGAGGGTCATATGGAAGTACAAACTTCTGTTTTTCAAATGACAACACCCCTTTTCAATTCTAAGCTATACAGTATAAATAATTTTTCTGAAATTATTGACGTTTCAAAATCAAAATTCGTACAAGTAGTTTTGAGTTATTTAACTATATCAAATAGGTCCATGGTAATGGGTTTATAATCTATAGCGGCTATGGTTATTTGAAAATTGTATACCTAGTCATTAATATTAATCTATCAATAAATATAATAGTTTGTAAAATGACCCAAGCAGAATAAAGTTTTACCTTTATTTTATATTTATGTTAAACCGTTTTTAAGGACTATTATCTTTAATACAAACATTTTAATAACTAAGAAACTATACTCATTCGAATTATTTTGATTCTTTTGATAATTATCCACTAAATAATTTGCACTAATAAAGGTCCGCACGCCGAGCATGATGTATTGACTCGATTATCCCCAAAATAACTGGCGTGCCTCTATATTTATAATATAATATATTGTTTCCACTTTCCGATAAATGTAATATGTACGTCTATACCTCAACCCATATACGTACAACGTACGCATTGCATGACGACGTGTATAACGGTAACGACATTATCATTTTGTTTTTAAGGAGTTTTGGAAATACGGGGCCGGGATGCCCCGACAGAGCACGCGGTGTATTGTATCAGAAGCCTTCGTCAGCATTTAGTTCACGCCTTTTCCAGTCGACCGAACAGCTCGACGGATTTCCCAGAGCTGGTTGATTCAATTTGCCGTGCGATTTGCTCGGAATACGGGATTGCCGGCACACAAACTCTGGGGTTGTTCTCTTTCTCATCCCTTTTCACGGGGTTTTCAAATGGGGTACAAAACTTTACGTGCGCGCGCGCCAGTGTGTGTATGTGTGTATACATATGTACACAATGTATACGTGCAGTACACGCACACCGAAGAAAACAACGCGAGGAAGAAAAAAGAATCCGAGAGAGGGGAAAAAATGGTGACTTAAAATTTCACAAACAAACCCGCGTCGTACAAAGGATACATTATATTATATATGTATGTGTGTGTATAGCGTGTGCGTGTTCAGGACGATCGTTATTATTTTTTTTTTTATCTTTGAAAGTATATAAACTGCAGTGACAATATTGGAAACCCAGTGGGAGTTACATAAATCTGTATAGTTTTCAAAATTAGCCCAATCATATTTAAATAAATTACTTATTAAAACAACTAAAAATAAATTATAGAGGTACCTATAGGTATACTATAAATAATATTTTATTGAATTCTTATTCGTTAAAAATCGAAATATAATATTACACGTACACCGCATTGAATTTATTTAAGTAGATCGTAATACAAATTATAAACTAAATTACATATTATAATATACACATTAATCAATAAATCGTTAACGACCATACATTGTCTATTATTTTCTAAAACTGGAATTTATTATCATGTATAAATGTATAATACATAAAGATCATAATAGTTGCCTACCTGGAATTCTTAAATGTAGAATTATTGTTTTACTTATATTATTCATAGGCATTTAGTAGGTATACCTGACTATGATAAATTTAATTATATTAAATTGTACATATTATTAACATAATTTATGTTCAATTTTATATTTATAAATAAGTTGGTCTAGATAAACTTATTTCATCATCCAGATGAAAAGTTTGTCAAATTGTTAAATTAATGTTTAGTTATACCTAAACGTACATTTAAATAAGACAATCTTAAGTTTTTATTTTTAATTGCATAATATTACATACATTTAACGATCAATATTTTATAAGTAGGTACCTACATACAAAAGCTATCAGTTAATTAATTTTTGCTTAATGATCATATTATAGTGTGTTAATAATTCGAACTGTAGGTATACCTATCCAATCATATGTGTATAATATATTATACAAACTTCACACAAACCTTAGTGGGGTAGGTATACATACAAATAAAATTGTTGGAGCTTAAGTGCATTTATACATATAACAGCCGAAATATATTTTATTTGCTACGTCTAAATAGACCAAAATACCAAATGTATTTCCTATGATGAACACGTTTGTTCTGGCAACAAAACTGAATAACAAACATCCATCCTAAGTAACCGACTTTAAAATTGGAGAGTCTATAGGACAACTTTAAATTCGTTTTTGGTAAATAGTAATTCCAAGACCTCCTTCACACAATAATAATACAACGTGACTAGAAAATTTAAAATTTAACGAATTATCAAGCATACACTTATATGTGGTTTAACTATGGTAATGACTAATGTGTTGTATATAACTAAGTATATAATTAATAATTAACTTAACAGTTTTTAATTTTTAGCAATGAAATAATGTTGTGTTCCTTCTTCTACACCATAAATTATTAAATAATACAAATAAATATTTAAACCATAAATGTTATAACAATAAGCCTTATTTTTTTAGAATTTAAATGTAGAAAAGTTATACAGTTATTGTTTATTAAAATCTATACATAATCTTGTAGAGATTTTTAGCGAAACGATAAATTTAAAATTCACCATAATTGTGTTGAATTATATATTTTATAATTCCGGTTATACATTCTGAGTACCTATACTGTTGCATTGGCACTGCAGGACTTGACGGTGCGTGCGTTATACCATATTTCTTCTAATTACAATATTAATATAATATGTAACCAATTGTAACCACTTAGATGAATATAAAAAAATGTATTTTTTCTTAAGCTGAAATAAAGTCATGGGTGAGGTACCCTTTAGCAAACTATAATCTATATAAGTTGAAAAATTAAGCTATAAATACCCTACAAGTTTAAAGTTATCTATTGATGTAACTTTTATTGAAAACGTTTTTTGAGGCTACTAACTTCGGATGAATCAACATCCAATTTTAGTTGTACCTTTATATAACCCGCGATTGCACCAGTGAAAAAATGAAAATAATACAAAATTTAGATTATGAGTGGATCTTGGTTTTGGTGTACCTATACCTATCTCAGTTCACAGGAAAATTTGCATCACTTTGCGAACTAATTCGATCGAGATGGACAATTAATTTATGGTGGATTGCATAATATCTAATATATTATAGTATTTGGTATAAATCGAACGTGCAGGTTCAATCTACTTTTTAAACTTTGCTGATATCTCCAAGAACAATTTGAAATGTTCACAAATCAGTAGTTTATGAGTACCTACATAATAGCTACAGTGCTACACATATACATTCAACTCTCATATTTGTTTTAAAATATATAATTTCTTTATTCGAAACCAATAAATGACGATTTGGTGGATGATTTTACCTCATCGCCTGAGCAACTATACTGGCAACCATTTATGTACAAAAAAATACAATAATTTCTAATTATAATTATAACCATTTATAAACAAAAATGTCCATCGTAAACCTCAAAAATCCTGTTTGATCATTTCTTCGGGTTAGACCTACCGGATCCAATAATTGTGAATCTAAACTACCCAGGGAATTAATCGAACACAAAAAAAAATGTAATTAAAATTGGTCCAGACGTTTGGAGGATGGTTCAGTGTTTGAATATACATACAGACAGAAAACATATATATATATATATAAAGGTACTTACCCATGAGTTTCTAAATAGGTATACAATTTGTAGTTATATGTTAGGTTATATTTCAAAAGTTGGTAAAAAAAAATCAATAGCTGCAGTGTTTTTCTCTTTGCAGAATTTAAAATGGACAATAATTTCTTTGCAATGTCTTTCAAACAAGTGTGTAATATACAGAGCGAATAAATTGTTGTACTTGTACATAATACAATTTAATATCCTGTAAAAGGTAATAATACAATTAAATGTATTATCCATGAAAATAAACCAATATTATAGCTAATGATAATGTAAATACTCAGCCAAAGAACATATTTTAATACTTTTCAAAACCATTGTACCGTATATCCGTAAAATGTCACATATTATATTATAATGTATAACATATATCATAGGGAACCTTTATGCATATATTATTATATTAATGCGTTTTTGTGCATATACCCATATTTACCTTATGGTACAATATGGTACACACTACACATAAAGTATATAAACAATAATAACAATATATAATATAGCACTTTGAAACTTCTCTTTAAGTTTCATTTATTATTATTATTTATAAATATAATATCTACAATCCTTAATTACCATATTCTATATTATTATAATAATAATATATTTTCCTAAAATCTGTCATCTCAATCGGTTTTATATTGATATTGAAGGTAGTGATGGGGTTGATGTTATATGGGTTTAGGTACTCTCAAAACTATCATGCCCGCAATACCTAAGTATACCTACTAATAATCATATATATTTTTTTTGATGTCAACATCCCTTTTTCTCAACAAATAGGTACTGCACCATATTAAATAATCCACACATCAAACAATGAGGAATTGTTCATTATTTAACATCGCTCGTTCAATTTGCATCAAAATGTCCTATTTCGTTAAAAATTACGTTTAAATTAAAAAAACTTAATTTAAACCATTGGCCAT
Organism: Nasonovia ribisnigri; assembly: GCA_027563435.1. Lineage (NCBI taxonomy): Eukaryota > Metazoa > Arthropoda > Insecta > Hemiptera > Aphididae > Nasonovia > Nasonovia ribisnigri. The sequence goes on from JANEHU010000411.1 coordinate 33,334, forward strand.
TGCCTCTAATAGTCTAATGGATACGCCATTCATAAACACCATGGGCAACCGTGTCTGATGGATATGTATCCAACAAACACATGTTTGCTAATATAACAACCAAAAATAACTATACAGGACGTAAAAAATAATCCCTTATTCAAATAAATTTTCAGGTATTCAATATTAAAACGTAATAAACAAACATCTAACGTAAAACAGAAAACAAGAATTGAGAGATGACTGTATTTTGACTTCTTACATTGTATACAAAGAAGTACTAAATTAAAAACTCCTTTTCTTTGGGGGCTTTCAACTTCAAATGTTGTATACACCAAGTTATGTATACACAAATAACATTTTCACAACACTCACAAATATACTATATATCATTTTTCACGTCTCTGTAGTTGTACGCAGTACTGCGCATGGGCAAACTGCAGGCTAACATAAATATTACTACAACGCTACATATTGTCATATTGATTGCAATAAATAAAAAAGTTTTGAAGATTTGTTTGGTTAATGTATAAGCTACTAAAGGATGATATTATCACACGTTATACTAGTTTTATAATTTTATAGGTCACACTGCAAATTTTCATATTTTAATAGTCGCAATAAAAAACATATGGTATTTTTGTTGGACAATATAGGGCCCTAGTTAAGACGTCTATATAAAGTATATAAAGAGGACACGGAATGATGGTGGATCGATATTTCTAGTTCCCCTTCCATATGGACATATGGTGACCGACGACGAACTACGACGAAAGCTTAGGTATACGAACTACTATTGCCAACGCTTCACAATATCGTTATAGTAGCATATTCTAGCTACAAACTATATGATTTATTAATTTTGTACATCTTTAAGTATTTAAATAGGTATGTTAAATATTTTACTTACATTTGTTAATTATATAATAGGATGCCAAGGTAGATTAATTTTATTCTATGCGTATATTATTGATGACAACATGGAGGTTAACATATGGTTGTAACATGTAAGTACCTAATCTTATAAAGGTACCTTCATATAGATCCTATAGTAATTCGCGAATGCAAATTAAAAATAATTTTTACTTTTTTTGGGAGAGTTTATTTAAAATAGCCCAAAACGGCGGAGATTGGCACTTCAAAAATGTTAATTACGACCCGAATAAAAATAATAATTTTTTATTTTATGTTCATACTATTTAGCTCATTTTTGTAAGAATATTTGAACTCTAATTATGATTTCTTTCAAAAAATCAATCAATCAAATCTTCGCCAATGCCCTCAAATTGTGCTCAAGGCTAAAATATATTGTTTGATTACAAAATTTAACATGCTATTGTATGTTGTCATTAATAATGTGAAATCAAAAATGTACATGCACCAATAGGTACTGCAGCTGGTGTATACAAATTGCGTGCACCTACACAGAAGTAAATGTTGTAATATTATACTTCGTAGAATACTATATATAGGTTTATTGTTTGAAGTTCAATATTAATTATTAAATTATACCTATTCTATAATGTGTATAATTTATTTAAGTATATTATGTAACTATATGTTTTAATATATGCAATATAATGTATAGACGCGTATAATACAAATTAACTATAATATGTGTGAGAAAACTAACAATGTTGCAGATTAGGAGCTATATTGTAATTATACACGATGTTTTATTACCATATTATTAGTTAGGTACCTTAAATATTCGATCATAAATGCATGATAATAAAATAATAGTAATATATCTTATGTGTATAATACTATAATTTTAAATGAAATAATTACTTTAATAATTCAATCCAATTTTAAAATCATATATTATATACACTATCTAACCATATCTAACCATCACATGGGTTAGAAGATATAGGAAGGTACGAGCATACGTCGTATAAAGCATAATAATATATAATATTATATGGATATATCAATTTATAATAATTATTGTGTTACTCATACCTTATAACTATTTATTTTGGATGTGCGAGTATATAAATGCGTTATTGATATATATTAAAGACAAAACATGTTATATATACATGACGTATAACATATGTTACTACTTATGTCCTTTATGCATTCCTAAACTGTTCATCAGATTGAGATGAAATTTGGTACAGAGATCGACCTTGGGGGAAGAAGATAGGCTACATTTTGTCGCAAGAGGTCCAAACCAGGGAGGTTCTTAAATAGGGATTTTCGATGGACATTTTTGTTTATAAATGGCTGTTATTGGTTTTAATCATAATAATAATATTATTATTTCGATAAACCTGTGTGTTTCAGTGGGCCAATTTTTGCATTTTTTGATACTCTAGAGTTAAATTATACATTACGTACGCGGAGTTCGCGTTCTACCGTATATAGGTAGATTGCAGCCTACCTGATAATATACTGATTGCATAATCACAATCGAATCTCACGGATAACGACGGTCATCCCGGTGGAACCGTGTATTTTGACCCAGTTAAATTTTACCCCCGGTAAAATATACCTAGCGAATATTGAACGAAGATAAATAATCACTGGTAAAATTTCACTAGTGAATTTTTACCGGGAGGTAAAGTATTCACTAGAGATATATTTTACCCAGATAAAATTTCACTAGTGAATATTAAATAATATTTTATTAAATCTAGTGGATTTTTACCCTGAGGTAAATATTCGCTAGTGAAAATATCGCTGGTGAAATTTTACTTGAGGTAAATAATCACTAGTGAAAATATCGATGATGAAATTTTACCGGGGTAAAATATATCTAGCGAAATTTTACTTGAGGTAAATAATCACTGGTGAAATTTTACCTGCGGAGGGGTAAAATATCACAGAGTTAAATTTTACCAGGGTAAAATTAACCTAGTGAAATTTTACGTGGAGTAAATAATCGCTAGTGATATTTTACCGGGGGTAAATAATCGCTAGGGATATTTTACCTTAGTGGGGTAAAATATCACTGAGGTAAATATTCGCGGTTACACCGGCTATAAAGTAAAATATAATATCATTTCACTTAAAAAGACATTGCTTCCACAGCGTGTTACACCCAAAAGGAGGCGAACAATCACAAAAACCTAGAAATAGAAAATCATTGCCGTGATGTCAGTTAGTATTATATAATGCATTATAGTCGTCCAAATCTGAAACACGACAAATCTCCATAAAAATATGTGATGGTAAACAAACTCTGTTTTTCTAAATGACAGCAAAATTCATAATAATATAGTTTAAGAGACGATCACGCTCGCACGGTCACCCCCGAGGTTCTGTCGACCCATTTAACGGCTATTCACTGTTCAATAACACGTCGAGAGCACCACAAACTACACTGCAGCTTCGCGGTCCAAACGATATAGGGGACTTTATATTCCATATACGTTTATGCATGTGTCAATGAACATTTACACTGTGCAATTTGTGTTTAACCACCGTGGGCATACGTTTAACGCGTTAAAAAAAAATAATAACAACATGATTTCATTTCACGCTGGATAATTATACTATATAATATATTATATATAGATTATAGGCGTTGATGTGAAATACTCCTATACCTATACTCTATATATCCACAAACTATTAGGTATAATAATAAAGGTATATTAGGTATAGGTACAGGACCCAGCTGGTGTATACAATGTTGAGCCTACCTATACGCACTGCGTAAAGTAAACATAATAATATATGAAACGGTAAAATAATTTAACATAGTACATACATAGGTAATTATAGGTATAAAGTTGTATAATATAGTATAAGTATTAGGTACCTATCATTTTATCTCGGTGGATATTCGTGTTATATAATATAATAATAGTATATGCAATATACATTAATGCCTGTTTTAATGATTTTGGCAGAGCTGTGCTGCGCTTCAGCAAATAGTTGAATACTGCGAGAATTTTTTATTTTTTAATTGGCTTATCAATAATTATCATTATAGCCTAAAGGTACTTTATTTATAATATATTACTGTGTGAACCAATGTTACAAGATAAAATAAAATATTATGATGAAATTTATTTTTAAAAACTTATTTATTATACATTTGTAATTATTAATTTATTGTTGATTTTCCTCGTTCTTATTTATTTTATTATAAAAGTCAATTCATATCAATAATATCATGTATATATTATGTATATATGTATACCATTCTATAAACGTACAGTGTTCTGTCAGTAGACGGTTCCAATAAAACGATATGATGTATAATCACTATAATATATAGGTAATATAATAGGGGGTCAATTAAATTATATATGTATAATATATTATACCTAACCTATTCAGGTACCCCTACGTATATAACTTTAGTTAATTTTTTTCGTTATCCTCGTGTAAATTTGAATACTGACAGATTATTTATTGTTTATAATGTATTATAGGTACTTGGTATAAAGGGTGTGCCGTTCTGTATATCAATTTATTTATTCATGTCAAAATGACACATAAATCAACAATCGGGTCGTCAAAATGTTTAAAAAAGCGATTCGTGTAACTGTTTTATATTGTTCAGTTTATGATGTAGGTATATACCAATATATAACATTATTTATTACGATTGAAATACTAAAAATATACATTTGAATAACAAATATTCGTTTCGCGTATTTACTATTTATACACTATAGGGAAATGTTCAAATGTATTATTAAATGTTGTCTGTATACCCGTGGAGGTATAGGTTGCGAGATCCCTATAAATATATATATTATAATAATAGCTAAACGATGTGACGATGTGAAATTATATGTATGGTTGGGAGTGTTGCAGAAGCTGTGCAGTTATCGCTGCTTTATTCTAATTGAAAATAGTGTTTTACATATTATTATAATATTGTATAAATATAATATTGGAATATTGTACATCATAAAGTGCGCGGTCATTGTGACGTTGCTGTGATTGTTGTTATATGCGCTATATACTGTGGCGAATTTTGCTGACACGGACTTTGTTTAATAATAAAAAAAGGACTTTTATGACGACATAAATAAAAAAACATAGGTACAAAAAATATTTATTTTTTTTCAATAAAACGAATTAAAACTGCGAATGACTGACTGATAGATAAACGTAGGGCTGAAACTATGATAACTATAGTCATAACATGTTCAGGTCTATATCAAGATACACCTATAAAGTCCTATATTTTATATATTTGATAATTTTTCACGGGCGAAGTCTGGTTATACACCTTGTATAACATTAATACATTATATATTCATGCGTATATTTTAAAGTAACTATAATGACCCATCCAACCCTCAATCGAAAATGTCTGTGTACGCAGTTGGAGGCTTTTATAATATCATCGTACTTACATATATGTGTATGCACCTACTGTACCTATATATATAATATTTAAGCATCTCCCATATGATGTATATTATACATTATAAACTCCCATAATATTTTATGTAATCCAATAAACTCGAAAACCGTAACGGTCGTAATAACGCTCTTCTTCATACGATACTGTTACTTATATATTTATATATAATACATTCTACATGTATTTGTTTGTTTTATGCCTTCATAAAACACACATAGGTACGTAATACAATAATATTATTACTATTATTATTATTTATATACGCGTGACGAGGGGGAGGGCGGTGCGTGTGTACAAAATACGCATTACATGTGGCTCATCTTGTCTTGCGTACTGCACAGCTCATATTATTTAGCTGTATATATTTTATACACATAATACACGGTCGTCCCTGCTGCATATGATGACGCTTTTTATTTTTTTGCTGTCGTTTTGTTTTCTATTCCCCTCAGATCAGGTCCAAGAAAACACAATACGTAAAACACACACACACAACAGGCATATAACTACGTAGTATATATGTAGTATGCAGTATGCACATATGTCATATACATATATTTACCTATAATATATACGTATAGTATACACATATAGGTACCCATGCAATACGGGAGTACCTATACTACTTATATATATATATATATATAATGTGACGAGACTTATAGGTACCTATATATATATACCAGCGCCTTATACGTCCTCACCGCAGTTACCAGCTCCAAATTATTATAGGTATACATACGAGCGGCGTTCACGGTCGGATGTGCAGGAGACAAAAAGAAAACGGTGAAGCGACCGAAAAAAAATAAGGGGCGGTTGTTGGCCCAGTTGAAATAGTAGGTACCTATATACATATTCATCCATGTGTCATATATAAATATACCTATAATAAGAGCAATGACAATAATAATAATAATAATAATAATATTTTCGTCTGCGTCCGGTCGGAAGAATACGAGGAAACGAAAAAGAAAAAAAATTCGTACGGTATATACATAATATAATATTATATACGTGCGCAATAATAATAATAATAATAGTTGATATATATATATAGGTATACCTTATATTATATTATATCTATGTATATACATAGGATCCGGATCCTTTGGCAGGGCGTGGTAGACTGCGCGGATCGAGACCACGCCCCTCGGACCAATCGGCGGAGCCCCTCGTCCGCTCACACCCGCCCACCGGACAGTACGCGCGCAGAATCCATGGCCCGCGTCCGCCACACGGCCGGCCGGTCATCTGCCGCCCGTCAGTTTGGATCGCTCCGCGGCGAACGGCCCACTCACACATCGGTGGCGGCAGTGCGCGCTCCTTCGTGTACATTTAAACGTATATATTACATTATTCTGTAGGTAAACGAACACCATAAAATTTGTAATACTATATTATTGTTATTGTTATACAATTTACGAATTTTTTTATTATAATATCGTAAAATTGTAACAGTGTTCGCCGTACCGGCGCAGTGCAGTGGCAGCGGGTCAAATATAATTATACCCATAATATTATATGGTACAGACAACGACGGCGGAATATTTTTCACACAAATAATATACGTTACGGACGCGTGCTGGGTTTTTTCCGTTAATTTCACCCAAAATCTTATTTTCCGTCGTGATTTTACGAAAATGTTTCGAAGACGCTTTTGAACGCAGGGTCGGAGAGACGCGGCGCACTCTCAGCTGCAGCGGTCATCCGACGGTGCGGACTTTCTCGGGATTTATCCTCACGGTTTATAATAATATATAGCGTATTTATTATTATAATATATATTATCCGCTTGCACGTGCACTTACAGCCCAACTGCAGAAATGATCCAGGAAAATCGTTTTGAGTTGTGCGGTTTTCCGACTACGTACATTAAGAACATGAAGGTAAACGGTTTTGAATTATTGCATGCATATATATATATATATATATATATATACGTTATTATCACGTTAATACTATGTAGGTTTTACCTATAGGTAAAACGCGTTACCTAAATGAAATGTCTATATTGAAATATTATTGTTATGACGTTATATGTATATGAACTATGAATATATTATTATAAACTGTTCCGTATAATAGAGAACTCAAAATACTATAGATTGGCGAGACCCGGGGCAAATATTTGAAAAGTTTATGGAACTATAATATTATGATACCAGCAGCTATATTTATATATATATATATATATATACATATTATACCTAATATATACAATGTATATATATTATTGTTTCTTTTTCCGTAGCCCTTTTTTAAAACTGAGGTAACAATAATAATCTCAAACATTTTCGCGCAGTACAGTATAATGTAATTGCTCATCAATATAGCCGTAATACTATATCAAATATTGAAAATGATTGCTTATATAATTTTATATATTTATGACGAATAAAAGGTGATTCACTAAGCGTTTTTTCCATCAAAGAAGCACTTATTCAAGTTCTAGTTTTTGGAATCTTTTGTAGGTAGGTAAGGTAGGTAGGTATAAGGTAGGTATAATAAGGATCCATTATATTTTCAAGTACGATTTGATTTTTTTAAACCATTTAAGGAGAATATTCTATACACTTATATTTT
>JANEHU010000412.1:0-132926 GCA_027563435.1 Nasonovia ribisnigri
AATGTTTAACTATAATATTTAAGAAATAGTTTAGAGTGGACCAATGTAGACTTTTGAGTTCAAATTATTATGATATTCGATATAATATTATATTAATATAATTATATTGGATATTCACACCCTGCAAGATAATATTTCTCCTCAGACAACTTTTGTTATTTTGTTTCAATTCAAAAAATGTCAACAGTACCTACCTATAATAACTTGGAACATTCTTCTATTACTTATACTAATAAATATTATAAAGTTCTTGCCTAGTGGTACATATATAGTCTATAGTTAGGAATAAAAAGATAACTATAGTAAATTAATAATGCTGTGCTTTTGTATACGTCTATTACTATAGCATATTCTCTTAGATCAAACAAGTAACTCCTATGAATAATTTTAATTTTATGACTTTTTTTTAAATCACATTAATTAAGTATACCTAAATAATCATATTTTTTTAAAAGTTTGTGTTGATTAATATACGTACATTCTACAATACAGTAATATACTTCCATCATGAAATTAAATTGAACATAAATATACCTACTTAAAAGTAAAGTTTGAGAATACTTTATACTTATTTTAAAAACAATTCACAGATAATCGTATTAGATATTATGTAATCAATTATTTCTTTTTTTTTCACGATTAATAAGTCTATACGCTATTTAGGTAGGTATCATCACTATTACTAGTATAATCACTAATCATATATAATTTCTTCTATATAATACATAACGGATTTTTTCACTTCCACGCATGAGTAAGTACCTATAGGTAATAGGTATATATATACCTATACAACAATAAATTAAATGTCAGGTGCTGCCACACGAATGCCTGTATGTATAATATTATAAGAATTTTCTTTCTTGTTCATATATCTAATACCTAAATAAATTCTTTACTTGGAATCATTATAGGAACCCCCTATGCCTATAGGTATAATGAGTTATTATACTTATTACTAATAAGTAATAAGTAATAACTAAATAACACACACACAGGACACGCGTACATGTCACACATAATATAGAATTCATTAATAGTACATCTATAATATACATAATATTAAGAATATTATATTAGAATAAATACATTTTCGTAATGAGATTATGCGCGAGTGACATTTGTTTGAGAGACAACAATTTGTTTGGAACGTTGTAGATGGCGTATGAGACATCAGAAATGCTGGCTCGAGCGACAAAAGCCGATAAATGTGATGAATATAATATAAATATATGTATATATTTTATTTGTACAAACATTATTATGTTGAAAACACAGCACAGGATGAATGGTTAGAAAAACAACGCAATTTGTTTACTGTACCCAAGCAAAAGTTTTTAATTACGTTATACTGAAAAAGACGGTACAGCAGCAGCGGCGGGTGAAATTGGGTAGTTTTTGCTTTTATCTTTATAACCCTCTGTACACTTCACCGCTTCTCGCGACTGCTTCTCGCTCTTTCTGCGTTTCTTAGTCTCGTCACATTGTTTATGGTCGGTTCGTTGAACAACGAAAGGAGATTTTGAAAATCTACTTAAGCCATAAAGTATCTCGAGAAATCGCATTACGAATTTAATCGATAAAAATTACAAATATGTTTCAAATTGAACCCCACCGGAATTAAAAATCGTCATGTCGATATCATAATTAACACAATGAACCTATTTCATTATTTGATTTTGTCGGTCCCATTATAACTCGCTACATTCGCAGCTATTTATGTTTTAAACTGACATTCGAAACTCAATTAATATGTAAAACAAAAAGGAAGTAATACTGATTAAAACAACCCCGAGAAAATAAGTTAATCATGAATTCATTTATTTCTTATTATCTGCGAATATCACGAACGATTAATTAAGTAATGTAAAGCGAGATAAATTATGACGATTCGAATTAAATTAAAAATCAGGAAATATAACAAGATGTAAATCTGTAGTGTTAAATCCGGAATTCAATAATTATTTTCATTTCAAAACGGAAATACTATGTAGGGACCTACAGGTTATACTTATAAACATTTATAATATAAGATACATTATTGTCACAGAATAACATGATTTGCATAATATCATGTATACTAGTTTCTATCTTTTAACTAACTATGGGTTTTCAATGTAACTATTTTAATATTCATGCCTGTATATAATGTACAGAACATATTGTGTAGATATAGGTCCATTACAGTACTCTGATTGTTTATTAATATCGTTGTCAATAATGTACATGGTCCGAAGTTATAACATCATTATACTGTCTTGGAGAGGTTTGAAAAGTAAGTTAGTAAAATATGTACCTATATTATAGTTTATACGAGTATCATAATATGTCCTAACCTAATATATTATATTATATTATATTCGTTGACATAATATCTCTGGAAATCGAATAGACGGAAGAGCAAACACCAAGGGGGTAACACAATAATTAAAAATAAAAAGTTACAAAATAAATATAAACACACACAACAGCTAGGGACAACCATACATGAAATTCACTTTGTGCTCATTCGCTGTTTTGGATTAATTATTACATTTTTAATGAGTCTTCCCTCTCACTAAGTGCTCATCCGCGAACAACGCAATGGTACACAATTTAATATAAATTATTTGCATTTGTATTATACATATATTATATAGTTATATTATTCAGTATATATCATTATGTATAATATACCTACATATAAAAAAATAAAACATATCGTTTTGTGTGCATAATGTATTTTCTATATCGTACAGTATTTTACAACTCTCCGCGTAATTCAAAATCACAGTGCATTACGATAATAATAATAATAATATATCCACGACGAAAATAATAATAATAATAATCATATAATGAAAGTCCTTCAATCAAAAACGACGTATTTCCATGACGTACTCCTTCGAAGTCTTAATAATAGTAATAATGGAAAATAAAAAACTCCAAGTCCCGCAAAAGGGGTGGTGGACACACACATACACGTGGGTGCACACGTGACCTGGTGCTACTTCCGCGGTTAATGCGACTGCTACTGCAACGGCGGGGTCCACGTGCCGTTCTTTTATTTTTTTAACCACCGCTCCGGCCACTTAAAAAAACACAGTCAATAACGCGCGGTATTGTACGGTCGACGATTGTCGGCTGAAAAGAGCAGGACGAGGAGTATGGTGCAGTACTATACGCACGCATGTTTATTGGAATAGGAAGGGGACAATTAAATAATGAAATGCGAATAAAACAACCACGGTAGTGGTGTGGGAACATAAAAATCACCTATCCGAATGATTTCCAGTGAAAGCTCGAAACGCAGCGCTGCAGCACGATCGTATATTCCAACCGCGGTACTAATTGGGAACCGAAGATCGCGTGCTGCAGCATATTAAAATTAGTAATATTTTTGTTTTCGTTATTATGGCTGCGCAAAGGACAAGGCGCGTATAGGTACCTAAATACGTTTAGGTACTCGAGGAAGGAAAAATAGATTATTATAACGTGGAAACGAGGAAGTGCACGCGTATATATATATCACTATAATAGCGTCTTCGTTATTGTTTTCGACCGTCTTAATATATATTATACCACCGTCGAAAGACGAGCGCGACACTAATTGCCGTAATGAACTTCTGTTTAAAAGTCTTATAATGTCACGGTATTCGACGCCCACGCGCCCATTCGCCGCCGTCCAAGAATTCATGTTCGTTATTATTTCCATTCGTTCGTTCGTTCGTTTCCGAAAAATCACAATCGGTTTCTTTTTCCCGCATTTCACACGTTAAATCCATCGCCTTCGCAGACCGTGTTCAAATCTGGCAACGTTTCCGAAAATCCAATGCATATAATACCATCGCATGTCTTCTACAAAATAATATTATGTGCATTCCTTTTCGGATTGGATTATCACGTATGTTCGTCTTCTAGAAATACCCTCTTGACCTTCTCTCGGATGAATTATATTAAAAATACGTATGAAATCATTGTTTTAAATGAAGTATGGTTTATTTCATTTACAATTTTTTGAGCCATATTATACTGTGTATTTGATATTTTATTTTATTAACATAATAATGCGGAAATATCATTAATTTGTTCCACTGCTGCACGCTCATCGTTGTCTCTATAAAACCTTGGATTTCTGTTTTTTCAACTATTCGATTCTGCTGTATCAGCCAAACATACGAATTGTTATTATTTTAATGAGTTTACTTGAACCTGCTATGACGAAAAAATAGTCGTCTTTATATTATAGGTAGGTACTACGCTACAGTACCATGGCGTAAACAGTGTTTAGTCGTTTCGCAATAAATAATATATTTGCATTGAATATTGTTTTAAAATATTACTGTATGGTGTTGTGAAGGACACTGCTAATTAAATTGTTCATCATAAAAATTAGTATAATATGTACTTATCTTTTTTTTTTTTTTTAATTTAGGTTTAATAGAAATGTTTTCAAATACCAATGATCATAATCAAAATTTGACACAAGATTATCTCATAAACTGTTTGCGTTCAAGACTTTTACTTTCAAGGTAATTATTTTCAAGTATTTTGCACGTACCAATATAATGAATGATAACAATATTATTGACATATAAAATTAATTTATTTTAAAGCGATGAACATAATATTTGTATTGGTACTAAAGTATTTTGTGAAAATTTCATAATTTGCAGTTAATTCTTATAATTTATTACAAATAACCATTCATGTAAAAAAAAATACGAGTGTGTGTTTCATACAGGAACAAAACTACATTAACAGTGGTCTATATTATGTTTGACCAAGTCGTAAGATATTATAGTGGTGCATTAATTATATTGTTAAACAATAAATTTAAAAATAGTTATAAAACATGTCATTCGGTGAATCCTGGATAACATTATTAGATAGATTACAAATTAAAGTTTTTAAAAATAATTAAATAATTATATTATATTATGATCATTTTAAAAATGATTAGGTTAGGTTAGGTTAGGTACCTATTTACTATGTTTTTGAATGTAATATAACTATTGTATATACCTAGTCTTGTGTTACAGCTCAAAAAAACTAATTTTATCACAAAAAAAATACTCATAGTATAATAATTCATTTGCGTTCTTGAAAATATTTAGACTTTATTTTAATATTTTATAAAAACTTCATTCTTTGAAATTAATTAACCATAAGTATAACCAATAATCTCGTTACAATAAAAAATGTTTTCTTTCATTTTACTTATACCCCATATAGATAGGTACCTGGTACTCGTAATACGTACATTGTTTCATGCATATTTATTTATGTACATAAATGTATATATATAATATCTGTATATTATATTATATTATGTGTCTTTCTGTGAGAAGTGAGAGAAAGACACACAAAAGGGTGTATGGCATGTATGTATTCCAGGGAAAATCGACAATATTTCCTGTTCCCCAGCTACCTGTCCAGTTGTGTAGATGGAGTATATAGTGTTCGGATGGAAAGGGGGGGAGGGGGCAAAGGAAAGGTTATCGGGTATTATATACCGTTGCCGTGCGGTTTATCGCGCATTCGCGCTTCGTTCGCTCGTTCGTGTATTGTATGTGTATATAATATATATATAGTACTTACACGACGACGCCCTGGGCGTTTTGTGTGTAGCCCACCCCTCTCCTTGCCGTCGCACGTTTCCCCTTAACATCCCCCTACCACCCCGGTATTCGGTATATCCCGTTTGCTCGCGGGAAAGGAGAGGATAAGAAAGGAAGGACACGGGTGGGCGTGTTTCCCATTGCGCGGGTCCACGATTGTAACCCGCCGACTTCACCACCCCTCGCGTCCCTCTACTTACTTCGACTTTGGCTGTCTCTTCGACTGTATACTCGGGTTTACAAAGGGGGGCACGTGATTTCAAAAGACCCCCCCTCTTCCGCTTTTAGAATGCGATCGATAAAGCAAGACGTCGTTGTCGTCGTCGTCGTCCTTTTATTTTCGACACCGTTTCATTCTCTCTTGTCCTTCGTCCGTGGCGGCCAGGACGATCGGTTAGTTTGGGTATTGCTTTTTGGATTTGTTTTGGATTCTCCACCACCGTTGTTACTGTTCGTGTCTTATTCCTTATATTCTCCTTTTGTATATACATATAATATATATATAGATACTACACACACACACACTCGCGCACTCTCATATACACACATATATATATATATATTTATATACTTGTGTACGTGGAAAAGAGTTCTGGGTGGAGGGAAGTAGTGGGAAATATAAGAAGTGTATACACCGTATATACGAGTGGGTGGTGACGAGGGATATATAAGGAGAGGCACAGGTCGAACGGTTGTCTGTTTCGGAGGGGGCCGGTGGAGGTGGGCTATCAATAACGCCCCGTCCCGAGGGTACGGCCAGCAAAGCGATCGTTATTTCCCCAAAGGCCACATCTTATATACGTTCATATATATAGACCAAAACCCTTTCTTGACCTACCAGCCCAGGTCGATACGCGAGACCAGCCGCTCAATGTTCGTGTACACCACCGTACCTAAATGTTCATACTTGAGTTATTGTATAAAAATAACCATCGCTGTTGACGATTTACGAGTACCTAGCTATACACAAGTATACGAATTGCAGTTTATATACACCAGAGTGCAGTTATACGATATTATAAGTTATTTCGTATTTAATAATAATAGTAATAATATTATTATATTATAAATTAGAATAATATACGGAAACGACAAATCCAGTTTTTCACGCGTTAATTTTTTTCTTCTTTTTATTGCTTTTGATATATTTCGGGATGTGGATATTTTAAGTTTCGCATATATAGTCTGTAAAGCACGCAAAACAAACAAACGTCACGGGCCAACCAATTCAGTATGGCAGCTGTACAAAGTAATAACAAGGACCGCCGTTTATATATTGTGAAAGCGACTCATTTAATCATATTTCATAAATAATAATAATAATAATAATAACCACATAGCGGTGGAGAGTTATGAGGAAGAACCTGCGCGGGGGAGAGAAAAAATTATAATAATAAATTTGAGCCGCAGTGGACTAGTTTTCTGCCAAACCGTTGCCGTCGCCGGTTTCGCCGCCAAAACCTGGGAAAAATGTATTTATTTTTCCCCAGTTCAATTTTTTTAACTTGTTTATTTTTAATTGGTGCTCGAATCTTACAACTGCTTTTACTGCCTTCTTATATAATAGTTGTACCCGTCTGTGACAGATTAATAGAACAAATAAATTACCGGTGAAATCGGATACCATCACAATCGTTCTATAACTTAAAATTTGTTGTAACAACGAAAACAAGAATTTTAAGTTGTCCCACGTCTTATTTTCTTGCATTGTTTAAACAGATTTTTTTTTACCACAGAAGCTCTTAACTTTGGTAAAATTTAAAGATAAAAAAAATATTTGTTGACGTATCAAACTTTATATTTAATACTAAATATAATAATATTTAATAAAGATATACCTACCATTAAAAATGATAACAATAATAATTAAAAAACTGATAAAACAAGAGTAAAAAGAAAAGTTAATATTGATCAGAATCTTTGATACAATGTTGTGTTCAATAAAGACTTTTTTTATATTCGTCATCATAACTACTTAATGCTAAATTGGTAATCCATTTATTTTATAATATTTTTTCTGATTTAAAGTTTAGCTTAAATATTTTCAACCCTAGTTAAAAATGTTTGTTCAAATTTAGTACCATGACAGTTTGCCGAGTGAGAAAACATTGAGGGACAGCTTTTATGACAAAAAGAAGGAAAACAAATATTTTTTTACTTTGATACTTTATCGCAATTTTGGTAATATAGTTTTAAATTGTCTATAATTATTTATATATTTTTTCAATTATTGGTAATTTTAACTAATGAATTAATCCAAAATATAAATAATATGATTACACAAAAACTATGACTGCTCTGTACTTGTCACTTTGTCAGGCTAATGCCGTCACATCCTGTAACTTGAAAAATATTTTGCCTCTGTCGAATGGTATAAAAAAAATATAAGTAGAGAGCAAAAAAATATATTGCAAAATGTGATAACAAAAACTATTGACACAGGTGAACGTTCGTCTGTTGATCAGTTAGGTAGTATAATATAAAATATAAGATACGAAATTTCACCAAAGGGAAATCGGTTTAATGCCCGAATAATTCGAACAATATCGTAATCACATATAGATCTTTATGATATTCAGAATTCTGAATTTTATGATTATACGAGTATAATATATATGTTGCAGTTAATATTTTTGAGAACATATTTGACCACATTTTACGAAAAATGATCACGATAAGGTAAAGTGTATAAGTTCATATTGAAAATGATAAAAGTAAAAAGCAAACACATCACTTATCGTTATGAAACTACAAAGTACAAACACCTGAAAAGCATATATAGAGATCTCTAACTCGAGTTCGATAAGTACGTTTTTATTTTCCTAACTGGACCTTTTTGCTCGATTGGACACGAGACTTTGACTTATGAGTTTATATAGGTATATAGGTACCTTCTTCAGATCTTTCTATACTATATCGCAATAATATATAGGTAATAATATATTATATTATTATTGGATTGAAATAGATTAAATAATAATATAAAGATTGGTTTTATATGCCCATAAATGTTGATGACTTTTGTCAAATAAACATAACTCGTTGTAGGAAAAAAATTTAATTTATAATAATTTGTTTTGGATGTTTTATAACTGTGATGCAAGTACGTTGTAGGTACCTAACCTATAGGTACAATTTAAAAAATAATAATAACTGTAGGTATCAAAATTTATAATATTATATTATTATTATGACGATTAATTGGTTTTATTCAAAAATGTAATTTTACCATTATAGGTGTTATATTGTTTTAATAGTTTTATTTTGTCTTTGTGTACTTTCGTGAATTTGAGTTCTTGTTTTATTCTTTGAACAATGCACAAATATAGGTGCGTACCTATATCAATTTTATATAATACAACTACAATTTATAAATATAAGTAAACAAATATGAAAATGAATGCAAAATTTAGCAAGTGCTAAATGAATGATATATACTTACTTAAAGACCTGTAGTCGTGTAATTTTGGTTAAATATATGTTATATTATTATTGTATGTAATATACCTATATGAACTTATTCGGGCGGTTGAAGCCGGAAAAATCACCAGTGATGGTTCATCTCAATAAATAATTCATACAATTTCTTTCTTAAGTATTATTATGTGTACACGTGCGAGATAAACATCACGTCATGATGTTCGTATAGTATAATAATATATAATGGTATGACATGTGTGCGGAATGCGTCGACAAATTTGCTAGCCAACAAATGTATTACCTA
Organism: Nasonovia ribisnigri; assembly: GCA_027563435.1. Classification (NCBI taxonomy): domain Eukaryota; kingdom Metazoa; phylum Arthropoda; class Insecta; order Hemiptera; family Aphididae; genus Nasonovia; species Nasonovia ribisnigri. The sequence goes on from JANEHU010000412.1 coordinate 9,325, forward strand.
TACATAATATATTATATATATTATATGATTAAATCTTTTGCCTAACATATTTTTCTTATCTGTGGGTGCTATTTTTTCTGGAATATTTTTTTATTGTGATGGCAATTATGTAATGTATTCTATAATGAACATCTTGTCTTTTGTTTATGAACTCAATGACGCTAATCTTAAACGGAGATATTTTGAGGAACAAACACATTTTTTCTAACCAATTACATGACGATGATGTCAATAAAATTTTTTTTTCTTATAATATAATATATACAAGAGAACTGACTTCATATTCATAGTGATTAATCATTATGTTAATGTTGCGGCGTATATAAACATAGTGTACCTAAAGGTGTACTTTAATATTCGATGAACTATATAACGTAACAGAACGATTATATCATCTTTTAGTAAAATATATATACTAACTCCAATAATTATAATATTGATTATATATATATATGTTCCATCCTATTTTACACATGAGTATTAAAAATAGGAATTATGTGTGGGTTTTGGTGTTATTACTTAATTGAAAATGAACGTAGTGATAATATAATTAATATGAATATTATTCTAAAAAGTTATGAAACTATATTATATGTTCACGTACCATAATTAAATATATAGTGAGTTATCTAAAGATCGTTAACGGATGCGGATGACAGTGTTGGTTAAATGAACGACAGGCAACGAGGATTTGATTAAACACATGTATCTGTATCTATATATATATATGTTTGGTAGAAAGTACATTAATGAGTATTATATAGTATAGGTACAAAATCAGTTGATGATTGCAGGTCGTGGAACAACAACAACAACAACGGCAATACAGCAATATGTTGTTTGTAAATAGGTGCGCGTTAAATGCAAATTGTAAACGTCTAAGACGATTGCCACTATACACGTATACATTATAGTGACATGCGTAGATGTATATACGATAAGAATTGGATTTGTATGATAGAAAGTATACATGCGTAGGTAAAGGAGTGGTCACACACACACGCACGCTTTCAAACGCACACGTATATAATAAGCGTCCAATATTTAGTGTTTAACAACGAAAAATAATATAAGCAGAAGTCGTTTAAAAAAAAAGTTCCTGTATAATAATAGATAAGTGCTCCTCAAAAAGAAAAGAACAAACGAAAAGTAATCGGATTATATAATAAATACCTAGGTAATAATAATTGTAACTGTAATTTCCAGGACAGACTGTCAGATTGAATACCCTAGTTATTTTATAAAAATAAAGTGTTGAAACAACATACTTGTACTCGTAGGGTTTAAAGGTATACCTATCTTAATAACTTTATGTTTATAATTTATTATTGTGTTCAATCATAGTATCATATTTTTCATTTGGTAAGATTATACCTGATAACTACTTAAAATTCCAAAATCTTAGTTTTTTTATGGACAATTAAATATCGATAAGTATAATGTTTTTATTCTGATAATATTGTATACTACCTAGTACCTACGTATAATTGGAAACGATGTCCTCCCTTCAGAATTATAGATCTTGTAACTGAATTCTTGGGGACCCTCGTTAAGTCTGAGAAAATAATGTAATGTATTATAATAAATAGGAGCAAAGTTTTGTGACATATTCCATTAATTCGATTTAACAGTTTAAAGATTTGTAACTTTTATGTTGAAAATTTGAGATGTGTAATTCGTTAATCGTGTTTTTGTATTTATAACGTCGAGAATTCACTCAGTTCATGAACGTCACGAGTGCCGAGTACTCAGTATCTATACAAAATCTACTTTAAAAGAAATCGTACTATAAGGTTTTTCATTGCGATATCTTGGTTTTGGGAGGGGGTGGTCCAGAGGTTGCCAAAGGGACCGACCATTCCCTTATGATAATAAGTTTAAAAAAACAAATAAAAAAACCTTCTTGGAATCCGACTTCAGGCGTATCGGATTATAAGGTCCTATTTTGCAAAATAATGTGCACAGTGGACGTGATATGGCACAACCCGACGGTAAAATAATGTTATGTAGTAGGAGCTATAGCTGTGGCGGCGGCGGCAGCAGCAGCATTAATAATAATAGTTGTAGTAGTGGTAGTAATAGTAGAAGTGGTAGTAGTAGTAGTAGAAGTGGTAGTAGTAGTAGTAGTAGTAGTAGTAGTAGTAGTAGTAGGAGGCCGGGCCGGACCGTCGCTGCCGCCGCCGCCACCGCCGACGACGTCGTCGGCGGCGGCCCGTAACAATGGCCGGGGCGCATGCCTGCGGACCGTCTCGGCGGCGGTTCTTTGTTTTCCAACCTTTTGATTCGCCCGAGACAAAAGGTGTGGGCCACCCCACCGCGCCGCGCGCGACACACCGCGCCTTCTGCGCGGCGGGGGCGTGCGGCGTCCGTACGGAAAATCGCCACCACCGGCAACGGCGGCGCCCGAAACGTCCGTCACACACTCACACACACGCATACACGAGCACGCGCGCGCGCGCGCCCAGCACCACTAAACCCCATCGTCGGCGGCGGCGGCGGCAACAGCAGCACCCGCAGCCGCCCGAACGTCCACCCGCCCGCCGCCAACCGCCCTCCGACGGACGCGACGACGACGACTACGACGACGACGACGAGTACGACTACGACTACGACGACGCCGCCGCGGCAAGGCGAACACCGTTCAGTCAGTCAGTCAGTCGGTGTACGTCGCGCGTCTACGGTGTGCTCAAACGTATTACGCGCGCCAGTACGTCCCGCGCTCGCTCGCTCGCTCGCCGGCTCGTCCGAAATTTTACGCACCTCTCTCTCGCTCCCCCGTAATTCCCACTCTCGTAATTAGACGGTCGGACCGCGTTTAATCGCTCCGTCTCCCTCCCTCCGCTCGATCTGTCCGTCGCGCTCCACGCGCGTCCGTAGACCGCGAGCCGCCCACGCGCCGGCGACACTTTTCTCGTCCTCCCCCAAAACCCGCGGGTTTTCGGCGAACAGTTTTTTTTTCTCCGATTTTCACCGTCTCGCGTCATGACGACCGACCGCTGTCGATGAACTGTTCTCATTTTTTTACGACAACAATATTATTCGAGTCGTATCGTTTTCATCTTCCAATGGCTCTGCCGGCCGGTGTCGTCTGTTCCGTTCACAATAGTTATTCCGGTAAGTGGTCTGCTCATTCCATTGCGCTGCGTATACCTGGTAAAATTATTTTAGCAACGTTTTATAAATTTTATATTCGCGATACCGCGGTAACCTGCCGCAGGGTGTGTTACACCTGAGGTTCTGCACGATGTCATCGATATTATATATTATTACAGTGTTCGAAATAACGGTCGACAATCGTTGATTACGATTCGCTGTCTGGAATTTAATAACTATAAATCTGCGGTCTTCAAAGTCGCATTATTTTCTACATGTATCAAAGTCAAAAATTCTTGTATATCGGTAGTATTGTATTTTATCACGCGATTTTTTTTTTCTATCAAAATTCTCTATTGTTAAGTGCGAATTTGAATTTGAATACGATTTTTACATTAAATATATTACAACATAATTTCGTAATTTACACATTTGACTTTTGTCGTGATGGACCAATATTCGAATCGAACTTAATGTTATGCACTCGTGCAATGACAGTAAAAATTCGTTATTACGACTAGTAGTTGCAAAATAATATTCTTAGAAACGCATGCTTCTTTAAATAACTATCAGCATTTTCATTGGTTAACTAATTACACGTAAACTTAAATATCCGAGAAAATAATATAAACTATATCAATACATAGGTATAAGAAAAAAAAACAATTTGATTATAGATTATGTTCTATTGTTATATATTATAATACTTTTTGGTATGTTGGAAAACAAATTAGACTGTTTATTCAATTTGTTTTATTCAAAGGTTCACATGAGCATTAACAATAATAATCGTTGACTAAGGTCGTTTCTATTATTTAGAAAAAACTATTGAAATTTTTATCACAACTATTATAATATTTTAAATACGTTAATTTTTATCGTTTCCGTTAACACACTTTGGTAGCCCAATCAGTTGTGTTAATAATTATTTGTATTTTAACAATTATATTATATATATATAATTATAAAAAACATATTAAACTAGTAACAACGACATTATATGACAATATAATATAATCATTTATCATTTAATATATTATTTATATTATTATATTTTATTCTTGTATATTATAGTAGTTTATTATAATGCGTTTTGACCGGCCATTCATTAACTCTGGTCGCTTTGATGTTGTGTATGCGTATATAAATATATATATTTTAATTTTTATTAGAAATATTAATAATTATCATAATATTCCGTTCATTGCACACCGCGGAGGCAATGGACCCTCACGGTGTCTGAATGACGTTTACAAAGGTGTTGCGATTTTTACACTACATCGGTTCTTTGATGTTTTCCTGTCGCTGGTGACTTGGCGTTGCGGTCACCAAGGATCGGGAGGCGTGTTTAAATTCACTCGCACGTGCCTTATGAAAAAAAAATAATAAAAAAATGTTAAAAAAATTCTAATAAAATAAATAACTCGTGATGCTGGTGGTGGGAATCGTAAGAAAAAAAATATCGCATTGTTTGACAAAAAACTATGAATTAAACATAGTTTTTTTATTTATTTTTTGCTTTATGATGAAGTTTTATGAACTGAGTTTATTATAGTCTGAAACTGACCGAAACCGTTTAGCAGGTCCGCACATGAAAAGATTGACGACGTTAACGAATTTCCGGTGTTCTCGTCTTTTGGTAAATGTGCCGACAAGTAATAAAAAAAAAAATAGGGAAAGTATACAAATTCGCGTGCCCAGTTTCAAACGATTTTTTCGACGCGTCGTTTAATCTCATTAACATGATTCGTCCATATCACCGATACCTAACCGGCAAAAAAAAAATATTAATACTGTGTGTAAATAATATTAAATAAATAAAAATTCAAGTGCCATTCACAAGACAATGTTATACAAAAATTAAGAATAAAAAGTATATAGGTATACCTATATACACATATTACACCGTCCTTCTGAGACTGTTCAAATGGTGTTTTTTTTATGATTTTTGTGTTGATATTGCATGTGTATTCTATATTAATTTTCTGAATAGCGTAGTAAAAATAGTGGCTAATCTTTTATTTAAATCCATTCATTTTGTGGTGCAATTTGTTACTTGTATACGCCATGTCGTCATTTAAATATAACGATGTTCAGTGGTACTCAAGCTAATTACTGTTTTGGTACATCCAGACGCATCCTAATTCTTTTTTTCTATATTTATATAAGATATTTTGATTTAAAATCGATTGCTATACTGAAACATAATATCGTATTTTATTATTTTTATAATAATTATAATACACGGCTCAATTTATACTTTATTTTTAAAAATATTTAATTGAAAATTTGGTTTTTTTGTCTATTTGGTCGTTAGGTGGTATACACCAATAATAATAGACTTTGGTTAGTATAAGGTGTCGACATTTTTTTCCATCAATTATATTATTCGAAATGACTAATTCATTTATTACAGCTGAGTGTTACGATTTATTGGAATCAGTTCTGTATTATGTTAACAGGGTAGTATATAAACTATAAATAAGGCAAACATTGTTAATGATGGTTTTCTTACAATTTTTTTCACAACGAAAGTATAAACACGAAAAAATGGTGGATATTTATGATTGTACCTATAGGTTAGCTGGTTAGGCTTATACATCCTTCATCGACCGTATTTATTTAAACTTATAACATACCTACACATTAAGTAGGTAGTTATCGCAATTTTTTTAGTATTTTTTACCATGTTGTACAATTATTTGATCAAACGCATTATACATACAATATACATATATAATATATATATACTATATAGGTACCCATAATATACATAAATATTATTCAACTTTGCCTCTTTGCCCCTTATTGCTATTATTTATTTAGAACTATAAATGTTAATATTTGAAACATTAATTAGGTACCTATAAATCATCATTCAATAGAAAAATGTTGTGTGTTTAATAATTAGAATGATTCTATCACTCGAGTACCTATGTATTATATACGTCTATTATTTTATTATGAAGTAGTTACTTTTTAGTCTCAGTTTATGTTCTTTTTATATTTTTTTCTCAGCAAGATATATTTTTAATTTTTAATTATTACGTTTCATTTCTCTTTTTATAAAAATTATGTTCGGACATACAATGAATTAACTATATTTAGATACAACTATTTTTAATTGTCGCTAATACAGTTGGGCGTCCTCTGTTGTTATGTTGCATTTGCTGAATGATTTTCGGTGAAACAAACAAAAAATAAATAAAAACAAAAACCGTATTTTTAGCGAATAAATCCGCACTCGTTTTTCTTCGTCACTAACACACACACATTGCCTCGACAATGTCACATTATTACATTAACCGTAATAATGTGGCAGAGTAACAGAATTCTTTTTGTAACTAACAATTAAAAGCAAAATAATTCATAAAATATTTTCCAAGAATATGATTTAATTATACTGCGGGGGTAGAGAGATTGTCTTTTTATAACAAAACAAAAAAAAATCACATTTTCGCTACGGATGCTAACCAAAGGAAAGAAATAAAAACCGTTAGTATTTTCCATAATGCTGCAAGAGTAGCGTAATATAATAATAATAAAATGTAATAATACCTCATAATATGGTGGGACCTATTGCCACTGCTTAACGTACGGTCTTTGATACGTCTTGGATCGAAAATAAAACGAACGTTATTGCAGGCCGACCGATATATAATTGTGTACTGTAATAATAATGAAGTAATAATAAAGCTAGTGAACATTGCTAGAAACCATTGATGGTATGCAAATAATAATAATAATACTCTCATAAATCATAATATTATAAGCACAACTTAATGCGTTTAGTTGTTGTTTTAATATAGTAATGTGGTGTGCAAATGTGACGAAGAAAACTTCTATGACGATTGTTGTTGGTAATATATTTTTATTGGGGTGACGACCGGTGGCGAAACTTTAGCACTAGCCACTAGGGCACTGGCGGAAGTTATACATCATAATGCGGTATAATATCGTGATAAAAATAACTCGAAAAAATACCAGGGTAAAACAGAACAGAACTTACTTTTTAAAAGTTTTAATAAATAGTTTTGTACCATCGTATTATACTCGTATACATTATAGGTACATTTTTTTTCCTATTTCTACAATATCTTCCCTAATGCCATATTTATAGTCAATGCTTAAGAACAAGTAATACTTTTTCTTTTCTTAAGCCTTGAGTCATAAGTATCTATATAAATTAAGCATTTATAAGCAATACTTATTCTTAAGCATCGAATATGAATACGGCTCATAGAAACATACATTCTATAGATAGGTACATGCACTAGGTCTCATGTTGTAATACAGAAGTGTAGGCGTTCTAAGTTATAAACTAGTATGTAACTATTTATTTGTATTTTTAATCAGTCAATGAGGCAGACGTCTAAATAATATTGGACGGGTTTATCGCTAACCAAATGAGCGATTGTTAATTATTATTAATCATAAAATATTATTGAAATTTGAATAGATTTTGGGCGGGAAACACAATGCCGTTTAAAATATTCACCGCCCGAACGTATCTTGGGGTCTTTTCAGTAGTCTGAATGTTTAAAGTTTAAAGATATGGCTGTAAATCAGTCGTGCTTAATATATAACCTGTATATAGTTGACATTTTTATTGTATTGCGATTAATGAGCTAACCTGAATTTTATAACCATCTGATGTTATGAGTTACCACACCATCGCCGTGTTTCGATCGAAAACAAAGCGCATTCATTGACCATAATATTATAATATTGTATTTATTATTATTATTATTATTACCATTATATTTTAATATATTGAATACCGGTGCGCCTGTGTCTGTGTGCAATATTTTTATAACGAAGGTTCGGTTTCTGACTCGACAAACGTCATTAATACACTATACATTATAGTGTGTGTATGCGTATATAATATGTGTTCGGGTGTTCTTTATTTATTTAATTCTATTTTTTTTAATAAATGGAGCGCATTGTAAAAGGATTGGTGTACATGTACAATAATATTATATTTATACATATATAATAATAAGGCGACCGTTGTTGTTGTTTGATGGGGTCACATGCATTCCATACGCCACATATAACACACACGGGAGCGTATATAATATAATATAATATTATACAGTCGACGATAATTAATAATCGTCAGTAATTATACGTACATGCAGCGTGTATATGATGTAATGTATAGGTATATACACGCCGGCTTGTGCGTGCGTCTATATACTTGAGCAGGCGCATCAAAACGGACGACGCCACCGCGGAAGGATATTATTATTATTCGTCGTCGTCGTCGTCGTCGTCGTCGTGTACACCTATCAGTCTGATGTACAGAATGTGCTGCAGCTGATAAATATATAATTTTATGTACACGAGAAGACGCTATAGAGTAGCTGGTACCTATGTGGACGTAGTGGGTGCGCGTGTTCGTGCAGTGCGTCGGTTAAATCTCATTTATCTCGGGGTGCGCTCACCGCTAATCCCCAAGTCGTGTTAACAATAAAAACAACAACGATACAATTTCCGTACGTTTCCGGCACCGGCCGAGGGTTTCTATATTTAATGAGCCCTGAGGGGTGGCGCAGGGTTTTTTGTTGTTGTTGTTTTTTTTTTTTTTAACGACTATACATATAAAATATATAATTGCCTGTATACACGCGGTATAGTCGGTAGTCGAGAAACTCTCGTATCTATCTAGTGTCTATTCGCAGTCGTCGTGACGAACATTGCAGGAGAGAGATGGTTTTATTATTATTTTTTTTTTTTTGGAAACCAAAAATATCGGGCGCTGGGCCTGTATGTGCGCGCGTATAATATATGCGGTCATCATTTGTTGTTGTCGCACATCTTGAAGATATTAAACCTTGGAAGTCGGATGTATTATATTATGCGTTTTTACGATGGTTTCACTATTTTTGTATATTATTGTGTTGAGTGCAGTATAGATAAGGACCGCCGTACGGCGGTTGTTCTATATATTCTGCCCTTGATACTTAAATTTTGATAATCTCGCGAGACTCGTTTCCATAAAAGAAAAACAATAATATACAATAATACATAATAATAAATTATACACACCGGCTCAATGGTGCATGCATGATATTGTATAATATTATATAGTATACTACGTTTATAAATAATAAACGACGCACCGCTCATCTTACGCGTACAATGTAGCTCAAGATCTGAAAAAGTTTATAATATAAATTATAATCGTATACCTAATATAATATTATTATACTATTACAAATATTTTTTTTTTTATAATGATTAGAATAAAAAAACATGCTAACCAATCATTTTTGATACAAGCCTTTGCGTATTACCGCAGAAAAAGAAAACCCTTAAAAAATATTAATTATCCGATCAATGTTGCCGATAACGCGTCGCCGAACACTGCGCCGAGCTTATGTATAATTCAGCACGCTGTTATATATTTACAAATACGTGTGCGGCTATATATCAATAATAGAAATTATTATTATAATAATGCTGTAGGAAAACTATTCCGAATTAATTTAATTAGCGAACGCAGTGCTGCTGCTGTCAGCCTGCCAGAAAAAAAAACCGGCGCAAGCTCATATAACGAGATAAGCGTGATTCGCCTTATCACGAATATAATACCTAATACCAAACGTAAAAAAATAATGACTTTGATACAGGTATATGTATATATTAATATTATAGCTGGTACCTATGCGTATGAACCGTTGCAGCGATGTTCATAATTTTGTGTATTAAATCATAATATATGTAAGTTAGCATATTATTATTATGTAATTTTCGTTACTGCACCACATTGATAGATAGAGAATAATAATATCGTGTTAGGTACCAACTACGTCGAATACACAAAAAATAAAATTAAAATTAAATAAATAAATGCAAGTCCTTTGTCAGCGTCTTCCTGTACCGTCGTCACGTGCAGCACCGCCACCGTTGCCATTATCCCAAATATGTCCTACGAAAACCCTGCACCTCGCCACCACCTGCAGCTCCTGCGTACATATTGCATGCAGCGCAGAACCATTCTCGTTGTTAACATTCAACATGTGTTTGTGGGAAACAAAAAAATTAAATAAAGAGTAAAACGAAAAATTCCACCACCGACGACTAAAGGTTCAGCCCCAATTCTGCTGTAGATTTCGTCTTTTCTTCCTTAATAAATCGCATAAATCAACCGACTTTATAGCCACCACATGCTGCACATACACACACACACACAGACACACACTCTCACTCTTCATAATATCCGTTTCTCGGCCGTAAAATCCACCTACGGTATATACGTATAACGTCCTATTCAGTTTACAAGTATATGCGGTTTATCACTTTAATACGGCATGCACCGTGTGTTTACTGGACGTCCGCTGTGTATACAACATCTAATTATTATAAATACAAACGTTCCATAGTATCTATAGTATATAATATTATAACGCGAACAATAATAATATATTATACACTCCTTTTGGTCCGCTCAGTTTTTGGATCTCATTATATTATTATTATTTGTTCCATATCAAGATCTCCTATAGCTATACACTGTCTGCACAATCTAACAAATGTTGTACGCGTAATAAGGACATAACTATATAAGCGATACTTTGTCAATTAAACCGTATCGAGATGCCTATAGGTAATATACACGATGCGCATAAAATAAACATATAAAATGTATGTAGACTATATAATCCGAGTATCTATAATTGATCACCGCAAAACAATGTATTGTAATTTCTTATACTAATAATAAGTTAGTAGTGTAATATTTCCGACTTATTATCCAACCGACCATTTGAAAAATAACATTCTGTTTGTATGTTATTATATTGCATGCCGAGGGAACGTAAATAGAGTATCGAAATTGCCTATATGATTCGCCCGACTTGTTTCGAGATAATAATGTCTTTCTGTCAATCTAACTAATCGTGACGACCATTTCACAAGGGTTGTTTGTTAAAAAGGTATCTATTTTTGTAAACGATCCGCCGGCGGTGGTGGTAAAGAGGTTGGTTTATTTTCTTTGGACCGAGTTCAATGTACACTACTATATGACGACGACTGCGGCGTAAAAGGCGTATCAATCCGGCGCGGGCGCGCGCGTTAAAAGGATTAAAATAGTATCCTTTCAATTTAAAACGCTAAAACAAACACCGGTAAATCCGTCTTATTATCGTTGGTTTTATTGCTCGTAAAAGCCTTCGTATATATAATAACATTATAGAGCCGGGTTGACGTATCATAGCTTCCACATTTCACCGACAGCGGCGGCCCCGTCCATCGCGTAAGCATAAAATAATATCATTATCTCCGCGCGTGGAAGGTCGGGGGCGGAGATTCGGACGATTTAAAAATGTAACAATTTGTTTCACTTTCCGTGCATATGACGTATATGTATATAGGCTCGTGTGTGCGTGTGTGAATGTCGTGTGTCGCAATATCGACCGTTTAATTTTATTTTTAATTCTTATGATATTATGCACATAATATTTTATATTTATACATTGTATAGAGTGCGATGTGCGCACATCGAGAGTGAAACAAAATACGAGCGCGAAGACTCGGCAACAGCAGCCTCGTCGGCGGCGGCGGCGGCGGGCGAGTGCATGCGGTATATGTTGTCCATAACAATAACATAAAAACGATAATAATAACTATTATTGTACGGGCGTTCACTCTTTTTGAAATGTTCACCAGATGTGTCATCTCGGCCATGTTGCAGTTTCTTAGAAACAAAAAAGCCTTTGTTCTATATAAAGTTTCCGTCCGCGTATGCGCGTGTGCGTGTGTGCAAATGCACATTAGCAGCATCGGTGTGTGTCTGTGTATGTGATGTGTGTGTGCGCGTGTGTGTGTGTGTGTGTGTGAGTGTGTCAGTATGTGTATAGATCCGTCATAAACCACACACAGTAATAATATAAACGTATATGATCCGGCGTGTGGGACGGTTCGGGCGGGGCGGACGGCCGCAACTAGTACAAACCGTGACTAAACCGCTTTTTTCCAAACACATTTTTTTTCGTTTTTTTTTTCTTTTCATTTTAACACTATTTTTATCCAAACGGCTAAGAAACGGTGTCCGCGGTACGGGCCGTTTCTCGTTTCGTATATGACAAATTAGTTTTAAATCCGCTTCCGGTGTATCATAATATACGTTCCAGCCCGGAGAAGACGCGAACACATATTATAATATTATTATTATTATCATTATCATTCACGCCGCCCGGCACGAACATAATATAATAATAATGATAATAATAATATATACTGCATAATATAATAATATCTCGCCGGGCCGCCCGCAATCGCATTATTACAAACGCCGAGTTTTCGATGCGTTTTCAGTTTTTTCCTTCTTATCATGCCGACAAAAAGTTAATCGTTTAACAAAACTATGCGTGTTACAATAGTATAATATTTTATACCACTATCGTCATTCGAATAATCGAATATAATACACATAGTACACAATATACCTACCTATAATATTATGTGTTATATAATAATATCATCTTCACACGTTCGAGTGTGTCGTAAGAGCACTCGATATCGCGATGCAATTATGTTCCAATCGAAACGCTTAGGTACTCGCCTCCGACGGTAATTATACGTTCAATAAATAAATGTGGAAAAAAGTACGCATTCTTGCCTGTCGCGATAAAAATCGCGCACTATAAGTCTTGTAAATACGTATACTACGGTACGACGATACGACTCTGACTGTTTTACCAGCGGCGAAACAATGTACCGCCTATACCTACAAATTTAATAGTAACAATTTCCTACCCACCCACTTACCGCGGTTACGGATTATAGACCATTATGTAGACCGTGCTACCTACCAGCTACTTCGCAACGAAATCACGATCGACTTTATGGATCGTATCCGCGGCGCTATAGTATCATACGATCGTTATCTGCGCGACCGGTTTCGAACACAACTTTATTTAACATACATTTTGTAAACGTACGCTTGTTTCAAAATATAATAATTTATCATCGTAATTAACGTCCTTAATATTATTAGTATGTATTTTCGTTTGCGCGAACGTGTGACGCACCAGAGCGCCTTATCATTATATATTATCACGTGTTTAGAATGGACGGTATGAAAACGTCGTTTGCCGCATCAAATCCGATCGGATATATCATTATAATAATTATCTACAATGCAACTGTATATAGAGCCCATACAGAGGATGTGTGAAATATTATGTTGACATTGTGTTTAATCTGTTTGACAAAACACACTATATTATTATAATATGTATAATGTGTATAATACTATAATACACTTTATATATTATACTTCCCACATGGTATTTTATTGTATTTCATTAACATTGGGGTTCTACGATAAAGCAAACAATGATTCCTTCAAATCCTCGTTATTTATCGTTATCGTATATATTTTAAAATGTGTCGGATACACAAATACCCAATAATACCCTCTTTTTTTTACGACCGCAAATTATAATATTATTATAGTTCAAGTCGATTGTGTTATTTATTACCGCGGTGTTGCTTTCGAGATAATAGACGTGTTTAGTTCAAATGTATTTTTAAGCGAAAATTAAAAAAAAAAAAACAACAACAATGAAACCCATAAAACACCGTCCATTGTCGCTCTCGAAACTCCTCGTTATTGTCTCGAACTAATTGTGTCGCTCTGCACTCGTTATTCATTTGTTTGTGACCCTCCCGAGAATGGGTTTATTATTATTTTTGAACAAAAACACATCTCTTAATTACACCTATTTAAGCCGTATAGCAGTTTTCGAGTCAGTCACAGTCAAAGTTTGGTCCGTCTTTGCAAGGTCGTCACCACAAATATGTTGTAGCGTGTAGGTACGCATATATATATAGGTACAGTTGTAGGTACCTTTATCAGCTGGTTTCTTTTCTTTCGGTTGTTTAAAAAAAATTTTTTTTATCTAAAATCCTATTTGTTTTTTTTCAGTTTCGGTTCACTTATAAATAATCCCCTTCGAACCTCCAGCTTATTATACACACAAGAGCGTGTATCTTTTAGGGGTCTTGACGGACAATTAGCTCGAGACTGACGAAAAGGTTAAGTCGTCATGCGGTCGGTACGGATCATTTGGCTGTATACAGTTAGGGGAGACGGGGAGGCTGCGTGTCACCTTATCATCATGTTTTTATCAAACTATACGCGCGGACGACGGCGACGCAGGGTTATCTGCTCCGTGTCATCTACAAACGATGCTTCTTCTTTCTTCGGACAATTTTCTTATTTTTTTTTTGTCAATCGCTATTTATATCGTAGTCTTCTCGCAGCGCACACGTTTTTTTTTTTTGGTTTTGTAATATAAGTGATTCAAATATAGAGAGCCAGCCCCCGTTTTCCAACCCGGTCTCGTGCGATTTTCATTCGGTCCGTTATTGGCCGCGCATATTATTCTGATGCTCATAATACGATTTTCCTTCTATATCCGCACTCGGAACGTTTTTCCTTTTACGCTATTAAAACGCCTATTAAATTTAATATATGTGAGTATAGAGGCACATATTATTATAATTATATTATACTCACACGCGCACTATTTATATGGTCGTATTTTGTTGTACGAACGCTGTTCAATCATCGCGCGCGTTATATTATTATGTTTGCAGTCTTGCACATCACATGTGTACACTGGCTATATATATCATATGTTATACATAATAATAGACTTCAAAGCAAACGGTCTATTGTTACGCCGCGACAATGGCCATCAGCTGAGTGCACTTGTGCAACGCGGCCAATTGCCCCGATTATATAGATATATCGATTACTTCCGGTGGCGTATACGATCCCTACTTATTGTGCGTTGGCTGTTCGGAGCTCGCGAAGCTATCATCCCAGTCCCAAACCGGACACGACGCCTAAACATAGTTTTCATGGCATGCTTCCTGTTTTTTTTTTTTTTATTTACTTTTGGATTGCATTTTTTCTCCGTCCCTAAACCGTTCTCCCACGCGTCGTCGCAACGCGTGCCACCGCTGTTAGTAGCTAAATGCGTATGTTTAATAAGCTTTGCTATTTTAAAATCAATAATTGTTGCGTTGAGATAATTTTTCGAAGCAGTTAAACATTAATTTAATAATGGCAGGTATATATCTGTCGAGTGCACCACGCTGTGAAATATGGCAAATATAATTTACGAGATTACTATATAGGTAAATATATTGTTAATTGGTCAGTTAGTAGAGCTTAAATCAATCACGAACGGAGCTTATTATGTATTAATATTACAGTTGATATGGGTACTGCATTAACAATCCCGCGGAATAGGTACACCACGTATACCTATTATATATCAATATAATATAATGAGATAAAATAATATTGGTTATTACTATTATTATGATCTGTTTTTAAGACCTCTATTTTTATTACACATTTGTACATTTGTACCCAGTCAATTTATACCTTGCCCCGAATGTTTCTTTAATTAAGTAAATGAAATATTGTGAATTATTGTGTGTAAATATTTTATATTTGATGTTCAATCGCGAAAACAATGTTATCACATTTCTATTGGAAAATGTGATAATATCGTCGTCTCCGCGGTTCTATTCTAAAGTAAAATATAGAAATCTATGAAGTATTTCGATCCGCACTTATTATAATATTATACTCCTCCGTCTTTTTTATGTCTTCCGAACGAAATATTTGACAGTTTATGACATCCGACCGTTAATGTCTTATATACATCGGTTCCCTATATGTACCGTATATTATGTGTTAGTGCGTGTGTGCGTATGTGTGAGTGTATGTGTACCGGTCGTCGATCGTATATGGTTCACGTTCAGAAGATGATGTTCACCGGAGCAATATCGTAGTCGGTTTATCATTCAGCAGACGGTCCGCATTTGCTTTTTGATGGAAACAAAACACATACACGCGCGCCGCGGGTTGAAGTATACACGCGTGTACACTGTCACTTTGAGAAAGAAACGTCGCCACGCCGTATAATGTATTATATATATGTAGTGCAGGATCCGACGATGAATAATGGATGATGTTCGCCATCAGCGTTTTTGTTTCCTTTGCAACCGAAAAATAATAAAAAGAAAAAAAGAAAAGAAAAGATATAGAGAAAGAATAAAAGAAAAATAACTTTGCGATTTTCCCGAACCACCGCGACCACTGCGATACACTGCTAGCATATATATATATAATATCAAAAAAGATGTATGTGTACAAAAGTAAAAAATCGGTTTCTGTTTGCGTAGTGTCTATATCGGTGTCGTGTTATGTAGTGTATCTGATATTGTGCGAACGAGCGGGACTGTGAGACTTTGGGTGATTTGTGTGAGCAGGAGGAAGAGGATGTGGTATATACATATATAAGAGCGCTCTTGTAAATGTATATAATGTTAAAGTATATAAAATACTCGACCGTTTACCGGATCATTTGTCATTGACAAAAAAAAAATGCTCTTGTATACAAGGCCTCGGACGTGTAAAAAAATAAGGGAGAAAATAATCTAAAAAAAAGGGGGAATCGACAAATAATGTTGGTTTATTTATTGTATATATATTTTCCCCTTTAATTGTCTCGACGCCTTTATTGTGTCTAAGTGAATGCCTATACATAAAAACCCTTTATATGCCATACGTATACAATAAACTGTAGGTACCTATATATTGTATTTTCCTTGACGCTTTTCAGTGTCCGTATTTCTCGCGTCAATGCGGACTCGAAGGTGTCTATTTATATAATATATACTACCTGTATCTCAACAATTTGTTTTAATTGTTATTCCATGGATGTTCAATATATTTTGCAGTTTTTAATAGAGGTAGTCACAAAGATATGAAAATTCTATTTGTTCGGTAAAATTGTTTGTAAATATAGATTTGAAAAATATTATTACAATTGTATATACATTGTACATAGGTATGTAAATCGCGTTACACGTATAATTATACAATTAAAAAATAAATTTATTTACTTTGTTTTATAAGCCGTAGGTACCTATATAGATACGCGGGTGGGTATATCATTATATGTTTAAGAAAAAAGATTTGATTATGTCGTTCTTAAAAATTTCAAGATCAAAATAAATCACGGTGGCTTTGAAACTTCTCAGTTTTTATAAAAATGTTCATGTAGAACGAGTGGCTGCAAGACGAACGTTTGCGCCAACCAAATTCGTATCGCGCGACACCTCTTGTCTGGCGTCTATTTTATTATTATCATATATTTTTTATAAGTAAGTTTAGAAAAATGCATCAATTCTGTCGCCACTACGCAGAGGAGGTGGACGATATATTAATTTGCGTTCTGTTTTATTGCCGGCCGAAAACAACCACCGGACAATATAATATATATATTCATATAATATAACCACGTCGACGTTGTCCGGGAAATTTACGAGCCCATAAAATTGTGTACCACATTTATCATCGACGCATATATTATGTATATTATTATTATTATTATCCGCCGTGGAGTGATTGCAGCGGCGTTGTTACCGCGTTACTTATTGTTGCGGCGCTGAAGACAAATAAATAATTACACAATAAAAGTACATTTGTAAAAGATATCACTTGTTGAAATTCACAGAGCAGCGCAGTTTTCTAACACGTAGTAAAACGTCCGCCGCGACTAGTCCGACCGTTTATTTGTCCGTTTTAACTGCTTTGATTTGTGGCCTAAGCCCTCGGCTCCTACATAATATATAATATATATTATATTTGCACGCGTGCAGTGGGATATAGTGGAATTTCCTTTCCGTCTCTTTCTCTCTCTATCTCTGTCTCATCACAAACATATACTGCACTACCATGACACGACTAAAACAGAGCACACTTATCTCCGCAAAAAAATAATTAAATTTTTGTATAATTATAACAGGCAATTATACGTGTAAAATAAACATTTTATAATTATTACTAATCGAATCGTCGATAACGGCATAATATAATATTATTATTTATTAACATTTTAGTCTCTGAAGCACTCTGTACACACACTGTACACAATCCGTCGAGTGTCGTTTTATGTCTATTGATATAAGAGTTAAAGTATTTGTCAATTATTACTATTATTAAGTTATTAAAATACAATATTATATACTATATACACACGCAGTGATGAGTACCTACCTACGTCGTTTCGACAGAACAAAATAAAAAAAACAAAAAACATTCGGTATAATTAATCTTTCCATATTATGCTTTCATAAAATAATACACGATGGCAGTATTATAAGTATAATATATAACCGGCCAACTCCAATACTGGGTGAAATGTTTGTTATTTTTAGGCTCTCGAAACGCTTTGAGCTTATTTTAACGGTGTTGTTGTTTCTATATCCCTTTTTGCGAAATAAATAGTCACGAGTACATAATATATATATATATATATATATATATACCTACGGGCAAGGGCTATATATTATACATACAGTCAGTCACATTTCATCTATATATTGATATTCCTCCCGAGAGTGCTGCGGGGTTGTGCAGAGTATAAATCGACCGGAGAGCTTTCAAAATGATTAGAAATAAGATCATATCGGATATTATTTATAAATAAAAAAAATTACTATTATAATTATTATAATAATAAGAGCGAAAAACGTTTGAACCTTTACAATACGCCCTCAATCAGTAGATTACGCGTATTTATTTTTTGTCAATGCTGCGCATTTGTGCAGGAATCGTTTGAGGTGACGTTTCTCTATTCATCGTCGGGAATTCATAAATAATAATAATAATAATAATAATAAAACTCGTGTTTATGAGAGTGCCTTTATTTATTTTTTCATCTCAACATTTATTATGCGATCAGCTCTTGCCCGCGTTTTGCCTCTCGTAGGTACATAATAGCTGGTATATACGCAGACATATAATATACCTGTCTACGTATAAAGGGTATATAACATTTCGTGTTATATTAATCTCGTTCGGATTTTCACGGAAAACTGATCCATCCTGCACTTGGCGCCTGATGGTGGTACATATCCTCGATTGGATTTTTTCGTTTCGCCTAAAAGTCGCAAGATAATACTGGGTATGGTTTTGTGTAGGTCTGCAGTGCGCCTGCAAAAAAAAAAAAATAAATAAAAAAAACGAGCGAAATGTCATCAAAGCGGTGTATACTATATATGGTCGGTATATAGTCCACTGACGGGGATGATTTTTGTTGTTTTTACAATCTCGCGTTCTCTTTAAAATTCGTTCGGTAAACGGTTCGTTGAACCGCACGTGGACGACTCGCGCCGCCTCGAGGATATGTATATTGTTTACGTCGGTTTTTTTTTTTTTTATATACACACACGCAGTTTAAATAACTCGGGAAATTTTTAATGGAACAACCGCGGCGGCGACGTTACGTGTAAACATTTTCCCCGTTCGGGTTTGTTGATGCGCGAGCACGTATATATATATACATATAATATATTGTATGTACGTGTATGTATTATTATTATTACGCGAACAACAATGGCGACGAACGATTTATACCAGCGCTCGAAAATCGTAAAATCAAAATAGGTACAACACTCTCTATCGTATATATAATATAATATATTAGTAGTTTATGTTTAGCTATTATATATATATATATACATAACATAGTGTACGCGGTGTTGGTCGGTCGGTATATTATTATATGTATAATATTATTTCATACGTCTGACGAAGCGCCTGCAGTTTATATCGCGTTAAGATATATAGCCAGGGTCACATATGCGGGATGCCCCCTATAGAACCTAAAGTATATACACGGTATACACGGTCGCGTCTATAACATATACATTACCTGGTCGGGTATGGTCGAATTGCACTTATTTTAGTCGAACTGCACTCGGAAACTTAGAAACTCTACTACACTCAAAATAGGTATTCCAATCAAAAATATCATGAATTTGAAGGGATTAAACGTTTATGAAACACTAATTTCCCTCCCTAATTTACAGGCTTAAGACTAACAATGATTTTAATCATTGACGTAGTTAAAAATAATTGTTTTATACATACTATTGTCCATTATGTTAATATAATATTATATATAAATATCAGTAAACAATATTATTGTAACTTTTTTCATTTTTATCATTTTTTTTAGTGATTCTTTTTTTAAATCGTCAAATATTATTATAATAATAAACGTGAACGTCCATAATGACCTTAAATTTTAACCTTATTTTGAACGAGTGCAGTTCGACCATTCCTTTTTTGAAGAAAAGTGTAATTTGACCATTTCTTTTTGGGTAATAAGTACAATTAGACTATCCCGACCTAGGCAAAAGTAACAGCAGAGTAATGCACTGTTTCATTTAAGATATGCCCCATTTATATATATCAAATATAAGGATGTAACTCTACACCTGCTTTGGCCTCGTTTAAGTATAGGTACATAAGTCTGTACCCTTTTTCACGTAGTATATCGATAATCAATAAAATATGTATAAGTAATATAGTTCAAATGACGTTCACATATTCTATCGTTTATGTTGTATATATTATACGAGGTGTAAAAATTAAATAACAATATATTTTTATTTATATACATGAATTCGTATACCCTCACAATATATATATACTCTCTGCTCATATCATCTTTATTCGTTATTTAACAATAAAGACATTCAACAAAAATTTAGAAAAACATCATTGTATTTTCTTTAGCAAACAAACAGCATAATATATAGTGAATGAATAGCACGGTTTACGTAACAAACCATTTTTTTTAATCATGACCGTTATAGCTTATCATTCTAAACAAAAAAAAATTATTGAAAACTTCATCCCAACGTTTTTATGCATATACCATTATTATTATTGTTTCTATCAAGGATTAGATAGATCCACTCCGTAAGTCCACCTTGTAGACTTAACACTAACTGTACGGTACAGTCTGTACCTCATATAATATTATATCGGCTGCATCGATGGCTGGCTTGACCCTTCGTTTGACGACCTCAGTCGCAAGCGGTTCGCTTCGTATTTTAGTAATATATTTATAATTTATATACACGAGATAATACGTTTTCTGAGCAACATATATAGCGTAGGTATCTCTATATGTGTATGGGATAGGCCACCGTGGTATATAGGAAGAGGTGGCACATATATATATATAATATGTGTAATAATGTTACCCTATATAAGTATAATATGTAGCCAAGGGCCGACGAAGAAAGGAGTGATCGCGGCCCTTGAGCGTCTGCAGCAGCTCGCTCTTATTTAAATTATCCATCGAGAACACGTAATGGGCGAACCTATATTATTATGTCGGAAATTTCTAATTTTATTATTGTGCAGTACTTATACATCTGTGTGAGCTTATGTACCTTATATTATATACATATTTTAAGCTCAGACGTCTCGACTCAACGTATAGGCACTCGCCTAATGTTATATACGACGTTACGACGACGATGTCACAAGACGACGTGTGTGACGGGAAATTACGTCCATTTCCTGTGTCTTAGCCCCCCCGTGAAAAACCGACGGTGAACATATTATGCGCCCGTTCAGCATATCCAATTTGCGATCCTTCTGTATAGTAAAATATAATATACATATAATAAACGCGTACGAATAATCTCTATTCGTCTGCGCGTGTGTATAAATCGGACCGGCGGCAGCGACCGTCTTGTTATTGAATTACGAAAATTGATTACGAATTTTCGTAAATTATTATTACTATTGCAATAAAATGTTCTTCGTGTATTTGGCGGTCCCAATTAAGGAATATTATTACGTTCAAATGGTATACCTATACATAATAATAATAATAATACGAACATCATAATCTGTGAGTATGTTGAAAAATGAGTCTGCTGATTATAATGCGGGAGTAATAATAATATAATAATATAATATGTTATTATTATACATTATAATACATTGATCGCGGTTATTGCTGATTCCATTTGCCAGGCTTATACAAGCAGACTGCCATTAATCGAGGTACCTAATATTATATATCACTATACAATGTATAAGTACATAAATAATAAATAATTATATTTTTTTTAAATAACTGTAATGTTTTTTTGAAACTTTTTTGATTGATTAAAATAATTTTAATATACCTATTATAAAACATTATTTGTTGATAATGAAATATAACGATACGTCGATTCGTAAATTTCTTGTATATATATAATATAATCAATGAGACGTATTAAAGGGAAGTTTGTCTTAAAAAAAAAATCTCCGTATAACCTGTTATGTACATTTAATCTCGATTGTGTGTGACATTTAACAAAGAAAAACAGTATGTCTAAACCATAATTCACTGTACATTGTGGCACGCACGCACGCGCGCGGGTGTGTGTGTGTGTGTGTGTGTATGTGTGTGTGTGTGTGTGTGTGTGTGTATTACAATAATAACAAATTATAACTATTAAAAAACAACGTGGGCCATTGGAGACAAAAGTATGGTGTGTGATAATAGTTCAGCGGAAAGGCGGCGTGTGTATAGGTGGAGAGCGAGTGGTGACCATATTATATTATATTGTCAGCGAGAAACAATACGGATTAATTGCCGATTTCGAAAAAGTGTTTTTCAAACAAATTCAATATTATTTGTGTTTCTCGCACGTCTACAAGTCGTAATAGTTATTTTTTATGCCGGTCGTATCATAAAATTATTATGTGCATAATCGTTTCAATATAGGTACCTATATAATAATGTAGTATTATGAATTATATTTATATTGTGTTATAAGAGCAACGAGGTCTATTTGGAACTTATATTCATAATATATACACAACATTACCGTGTTGTATATGCGTCTGCATACGAGAGAGCGAGTGTGTGTGTAAGATAGAGAAAGAGCGAGACGGAGAGAGAGCCAATGTTAGAAGGATTAAAAAAATAAATTTAAGTTACAAGGTGTGAGGGTCATCGTTTATTATTATTATAATTTTTTTTTAAGTACAAAAATAATCGTCAATAAATTCAATAAAAAAATAACAATGATTGATACTCTCGTACATAATATGTATATATTAACTATATATATATATATATTCACGTTTTATCTCTTTCAATTGGTGTTTTGTTAGATTCAAGTCCGGCGTATACAGTATATTATGTTATCGGACCGTTGCTCGAGCTGATAACCTCTGAAAAAAAAATGTATTGCATGTATAAACAGTACACACACACACATAATATTATTATGGGCTTGTGTGTGAATACCGTTTTATTTTATAGGTCGTGTATATTACCTAAGTATATCATTTTTTCAGCAGTTTTTGTTAATACGACAGTAGAACGCCTTTCGTTGTTTTAATTCGCCATCGCGTGGCTGCGGTTATAAAATAATATGGTCGCGGGTGTGTTTTGTATGTATATTAGTCTATTATTATTATTATACATACGTTGACGCGAATTTGTAAGAACGTCACGCTACAGACGATATTTTCATGCTTGTCGTGCCAATTAAAAAGTTGTTGAGATTTTTCGAATTCAGTGATGGATTATTATTATTTATTTTAACCGATTTCGCGTTAGAACGTCGAGGTATTAAATAAAAATCTTTCCAAGCCGTTCGTCTTGTACAGTACCTACATACGCGTTGAACACATTTAAATAATTAAATGTATATATTATCGGATGGTATATCTTATTTTTATTCGACTCTACGCTGTAACGTCAATCACGATAAAAGATCGTCGTCTACGTAGATTTAATTTAAATTATATATATATGTATATTGCTTTATCTTTTCTCTTTAAATTTCCTTTATACATTCGTATTTTTAGTGTAGTTACACACAAATATAAATACCTGCATAGACTTTTTGACCTCTAACGCGATCGTTACGCGTAACCTTCTCCTTTGACTCTGAAATACGTTTTCATTTCATTCGCGTGCGGCACATACATAAATATATATATATATATAGGTATGCATTGTAACGCAATTTAAATCGAAATGTCGTCGGAAAAACGAATAATAATAATAATAATAATAATAAAATAATATATTATGATAAAATACGTCTTGAATACCGCGGTAGTGTAGCGTGTAAGTATATACGAGAGTGTATATAAATTGAGTGAGCTAGAGAAGAGAGAGAGAGAGAGAACAGATTCAATTTGTTCGCGTCATCGAACCGTTTCAAGAACGCCACGTGAAAATGCAAAAAAAAATCGATTGTCTAATATTATAAATCAAACAAAAAGTGTTTGTTCGTGATAAATTGAAGAGGCGCGCTCGAAAAGCAGTTTTTATTGTTCTTACTATTTTTTTTAACGTTATTTCGAGTTCTTCAGAAAATCGTTTTCAATAAATACTCGCATTATTGTCTGCTTGCAATGGAAATTGCGCGTGCACTATTTTTTTTTTTCATGAACTATTCGGCTCTGGATCATTGTGAGCTGCACGCGACAAATACGATATTATTATGACGTGCGTATAATATTATATTGTATAGATATAGTAATATGGATATAATACGGGATGACACCTCCCACGAATATTTTATGTTTTTTTCCCCGTCTACCACGCGCTTCATAATATATTTTACTGTGTCACGGTAAAATCACGACGAGTGACACACAATATTTATAATATTATAACAATGAGATGATATTGTATAAATTTATTGTTGCTCGCGCGTGCGTTTAACCGGATCCTGCAGATTTCCGTTAAAACTGACCTTTTACAACAATAATATGTATTATACGATAGTATAATAACGTCAACGATGGGAAGGCTTAAGAAGACTGCAGAATGTGACATAAATCTATACTAATCGGTATATCTGGTCAAAGTCTTTTATGAGCCGACCAGCATTCTGTGACGCTTTTATGATGTCCGAACAATACAAATAATAGACGTGTTTCGTCCCTAAACCTTCAAGAACCTAAATCTATTTCATTTATCGTTACTGCGGTGTATTTATATTATATTATTATACAATACAATATTATATTATACGGATTATGAATTATTTTCAACACACCCCATATCATGTCTTTATATTAAATTGTATGCTTTATTTTTTGATAAAACACCTTAGCCCCCAAAAAAGTAGGATATAAATCTCAATATGGTAATATTATATTATTGCATTTCCAATTGTATTTGCTTCGATTGCAGACGAGAATACGAGATATTAATATATTATGAACATCTATATAACGTTTAATTTTATGGAACAAAGTTGAAGAGTTATAAGTCCGAAGTCCAACTCGGCCCAACTCGTCTAAAATAATAATAATGTAACAAATTTTATATAACTATACTGTATACGAAATTTCGCCACTCTCTGCGGCGAGTGAACATATTATATAGGATTCATATTGGTGTTTTGAGCTTTTGTCTGAAAGTTATTTACTAACTCGGCACTACCTATAAATGCATATTTTAATGTTTTCTAATTTTATTTTTCGTTATATACCTAACCAAATTATTACACATATAGACGTGTTACTTATGTATATATGTTATTTTTTATCGTTGCAGTGTAATGTCATCGAAACGTAAATCGCCGCCGTCCAAGTTGCTGGAGAACGCCACGAGCGCACCCGACACGACAACGGCGGCCGAGACAACGGTTGCAACCACGACCACGGTCGAAGAGAACGGTAACGGCAGCAGTAGCGGCCACTCGGACGACGGTTACGCTTGCGGTAACGGTACCGAAGTCGTCGACAACTGCAGCGAAACGACCATGGAAACGGCCACAGCCACGGCGTCGGCCGTGCAGACGACGGACAGGAGCTGCGGCAGCCCTGCGGTGGCCAACAGCCCTCCGCCATCGTCGGCGGCCACCCGACCGGCCAGCAGCAGTGGCGGCACGTCGCCGTCGCCTTCGTCGGACAGCGAGAACAGCAGCGGCGGAGGCGGCGGCCGGTACGCTTCCGGTTCGTCTCCCGTAGGCGGCAACGGTGGCCGACAGTCGTCCAACAACAACAACAACAACAACAATTATAACAATAGCAACAAACGCCAGCGCACCGAAAGCCCCTCGTCCGCAGCGGGGTCTGCCGCGGCCGCGGCCGCCGTGGCCGCTCTCAGGGCGTCGCCGTTCGCCACGTACGCCAGGCAACACAACACAGGATCGCCGCCACAACACCAGTCGTCCGCACATCCTCCGCCGCACATCGCGTCGTTTTTGACGCTTAACCACGGCGCCGCTTTCTACGAGACAGCCGTTGCTGCGGCAGCGTACGAACGAGCGTTCATGAACGCCGGAAGCCATCACGTGCAGCAGCAGCAACAGCAACAGCAACAGCAGCAACAACAGTACCATCACATGATGGACAGCGTTCAGGCGGCGGCGGTGGCCGCCGCTGCGGCCGCTGGTTCGTCGTATTTTGACATCGAACAGCGTCTACTTCGCGGCAAGGGCGGAGCCGACGATGCCGACAAACTCGCTCATCTCATGCACCTGAACAACAACACGTTCATGCACAACCACAATAACAACAACAACAATAACAACAATAACATGATGTCTCCGATTGGCGGACCGGCCGTCAAGCGAACCATGGACGACGTGCTCAAGAAACTCTCGTCGAAAACGGTCATCAGAGACGAACACGGCGTCGCGGCGTCCGCCCGTTCCGATTCGCCTCCGCACAAGACCAGGTCAGTGTATAATTCATTACAGTTTATATATTATATTTAATAATTGTATAATACTATTAAGTTGTTGGTGTTATCGATGTGCTAAAACTAACAAGGTCACTCCTACAGGTGTCCTGTATTTTGGATACCACCGCAACTGAAATTTTATAACTGTTAAGGCGCATTCACTGCTGCAGCTATGTCGTGTATGTCGTTTCGTGCGAGATCGTTATGTAACTATATGATTACAACTGGTAACCATATTGGTTTAAAAGTAGAGCTGTATTGTCAATACTTTATATACTTTTGGTTGCAATTTGGTTATTACTCATGATACCAAACATAAAAGTAATGTCCAGTCACAATGATATTTAATCGACACGTCACGAAACGGTATGCGACGTAGCTGTGAATTAGGCTTTACACCGTTTTGGTTCAAAACCACACAAGAATTTGAAAACAATAGTTTTATTACTCATCAGTTATGTTTACACGTCATATTAAACCTGCAGAGGGTTCAATGTTTGAATAATTTAGTAAGAATAGTACCAGCTAGGTGTTAATAAAAAAAGTTAAAAATCTCTTTTGTACCCACCATCGTTTTTGGTACCGTAAATATTATATTATGTTTATCCAAAATATCGCAATTATAATTTGATATATAGAGTGTCACCGCATTAGTTCATTCCGAGCGATCCCTAATAGGTATTTTAATTGTAACATTTTAACATTATTATGTATTGCGTGTTTTTTCAAGGGTAATAATAATATATAAGCATATTCGTGTATAGGACAATATGTATATGGCGATGTGGAAATAAAAAAAATACGATGGGCCTATATATGTGTTTATGTACTCGAGTTTTCGGTGCAGGCAATCGAAGTCAGTATTATAATATTACCTATATAATATTATAATTATACGCGTTACGGCAGATATGCGACTGATAAGAAAAATATCTTAGCGAACAATTATTGCCGTTTTAAGTATATTTTTTATAGACCACTCGAGACCGTACACTACGACAGCGTAAAGGTATTATAATAATAATATATTGTAGTACTATTCGGCGTGGATATACACTCGAGTGTATGCGCGTGTATTATTGTTCTGACGGCCGCGGCCTATACCTATAGGCCATATCGCTTTTCGTCTTTGTCGTCGTCGTAGATTGTTGTACAGTTTATTAAAATATTATTATAAAAACTTTTGTTTTTCGAAGATATAACAACAATAATATAATACACCGCTAGAGGTACCTTATGCAGGGTTGCTACGCCCTCACTGTTTATTACTATCCTCGCTTTTTTTGAACTTATTTTGATTGATTTCCCTAAAAAACTCACTTTTTTAAAACTCTTTAAATGTAAATAAGTGCTTAAATTAATTATGTTTTGGGGCCATATTTATACCTTGGTACCATGAATGAATATACCTACGACCATATAGTTTATCCCTATTTTTATGAAATAGGCTTTACCAATAGGTACCTAACCACTTTATCATCGAAATACAAATTTTCCATAGACCAATAAACTTAATAGGTCTATGCAATTCGCACATACCACTGTTAGGTATTGTAAATATTTAAAAAAAAATATATTTTTATTAATATTATGTTATAACTATTAACTAGTAAGTAATATACGCAATATAAAAAAACAAGTGAAAATATTAAAAACTGGTTTACCTATTTTTTATATTTTTGATTAAAAAAAACTCACTCAATTAAAACAATACTTACTTTTTACCGCATTGTTACTCACTTAATTGAAGATAATACACGCGATTCCACTTTTATTTAAAGAAAAAAATGAGTAGTAACTCTGTTTATGTATTGGTAATAGTATAATATTTTGATAGATGCCTCTTAAAAATAGTAACCCCCCAGGTTAGCTAAGGTATCCAGAAGTGCGTTTGCAAATTTTTACATTCGATATACCTATAATATGACCAATCAACGCGCGATTTTCGGGGTGGGGTCTGCCGTAGTCACGCGTGTATATATAACAATATTTCTGTTCACTCGCCTCGTGCACACGCACACTGCACACGACGTTTCAATAACGTTTTAATCCTCGTGACGTCGTCAGATATAATATCATTATAGTACAATATCGTAAAACGCTCACTATTATCTGCCGACAATATTAATTATTATTGATTTCGCGCATCTCTCGTCGTCGTCGTCGTCGTAATCGCTCGCGTTCGGCTCCGATGCAGTTACGCGAGTAATCGCTGCCTCTACCGTCGTCCGTCCATGGTCGGAGCTTGGTTCAGTGCGAGTTTAGCCGTCATCGTATGTTATATAACATAATAATATTAAAATATAATATATTGTAAGACACATAGGGAGAGAGAGAGAGAGAGGTACCTCCTACGCGTTCGTGTGGCGCTCCGTCAGTAAAATACATAATAATATTATACCGCTACAGCTGAAATATTATAGAGGAACGCCGACTGCTGAGACATGTGTTCGAAATGCGTTCTTTTCATCGGAAGCGGTGGCGGCGGCGGCACCGGACTTGGGTAAGTCGAAAAACGCCACATATTGTATAATTGGTATATTTATAAGTACCTGTATAATAATAACACAATAATAATAATAATACGATCGGTCTTACTATATTATAATATGTACAAAAACATTGTTTCCCTAATTCGGTATAATATAACCTAACAACAGTATATATAGTTACCTATAATAATAATAATAATGTTATATGGTTATAATTTCGCACACATATAGCGATCGACCACCGCCGATCTTACGCGTGTATTATTGTTACTATTACATAATATTATTATTGTACAATTTGTGTTTGGAACGTTTTTATAGGTTCGCCGGTAACCTGCGCGGTGAACTCTAAGTCCGCGTGGTGCCTTAACTATACCTACGAATAAAATAATTTTATAAAATCATAATCTTTCTGTTGTCGCGGTCACCGATATTGAATTAATTTTTCACCAATTTTTAATATTATTTTCTTAAGGTAGATTTGTGTATACCAACCTAAGAAATTTAAAAAATATGTACATCGGTAATTATTTAGAATACCTATTTTAGTTTAGATTAGGTTAGGCTAGGCCAAATACAAATTTGTTATCTCGAATTAGGCACATACAAGCGCTCCGTCGAGTGCCTACGTATAATAATAATATTATACGCCATCGAAGAAGAAGAAAGCTCGGCACGTCTCTCGGAGCGGGAATTCGTCGTCATCGCCGCCGTTCTACGTTCGGCCAACAAATTGATACAAATTTTAGACTACAACTACGCTGCTCCCTGTGCAGGCCCTCTCTAATAAATTTCGACGCATTCGGGGGGGAGTCCGTCGTAAATTAATGATCTAATTACGACTCGCCGGCACGGACCGCTCGGTCTTCTAGGCGACGATCGGTGTCCGAAAGGGAGGGGAAATAATAAGGAACTTCGAGTGGCGGACATGGACTGCAGCAGCGAGAGAGAGAGAGAGAGAGACAGAGACAGAGAGAGTGAGACGGGCAGGGCTAATGGATGGCTTTTTCGCCCTCCGCTCTCGTGCACCCGCGGTCTCTACATATATAGTGCACATGATAATAATAATAATAATAATAATAATATACGTTCTCATTCTTCCTATCCGTCTCACCGAGTTCGGTTATATAAAACCGCGGCGGCGGAGGTGTATGGCCGTCGGCCAACAAAACCTATCTGTCCCGAGCATTATATACG
Organism: Nasonovia ribisnigri; assembly: GCA_027563435.1. Lineage (NCBI taxonomy): Eukaryota > Metazoa > Arthropoda > Insecta > Hemiptera > Aphididae > Nasonovia > Nasonovia ribisnigri. Next base: position 39,668 of record JANEHU010000412.1, read on the forward strand.
AGTCCGCGACTCGCGGCGACGCCGTTTTATAGCCGCCGGACCGCAGCTATCCGTTTCGCGCTCGCAAACGCTCTTTCGTTTTAATTATTATTATTATTATTATTATTATTATCGTCATCATAATATAATATAATATATATAGTACGCTTACTGCGACAGTGCAATATATTATACGCCGCAACACTCCTCCGCTCGGGCGTTTGCGCGCATTTATTGTTTTGTATTTTTAGACGACGTGTGTCGTATTATGCCTAATAATAATAATAGCGAAGCGAAATCGAAATGATGTGACCGCGATATAGTGCAGCATAGTAACACTTGGTCGACCATAGTCTCGTGGTGTTATAGAGCGCATCACACAACACAAATGCGGCGATATCGTTAAATGTGGGTTATTTTTCTTTTTACAATTCATAATATACATGTAGGTGCACTTCTGGCGTGTGGCGGAATTATTGTAAATTTTTAATTTATTTAAATCCTCTTTCGCGTGTCGTTCGATTGCCGCCGCCGCGTGGATATAACGTTAAAAGGATTTTTTCGCTTATTTATTATTTCTCTCGCCGAATACATCGCATCATAACCGCCGAACGCTATCGTGTTGATGTGTACCTATTATTATTGTTATTATTGTTATTATTATTATTATTATTATTATTACCCGTTCGATGAAATAAACGGGGAAAAAAAAATCAAGAGTCATAATAATATATATAATATAAATCGACACACACTCGTGGTAATACCATATGCGACATCCGCTTCGTCTGCGACGAACACGTTTAACACGAAACAAACACGAGTGAGGTGGTACCTACTCTATACGCTCAGATAAATATTATTGTTGTTATATCCGCGCGGTATACATTATGCACGATTATGCGCACAAATCCTCATCGGGGCCGTCTGGTGCGATCGAGTGCGTGAACAACGCGTTTCGACAAATATTTCGTTCGGTAATCCTCGCGTTACGTGTAAAGTTTTTTACGATTACAATTATTTAGCGACCCATATAATATTATCATATACTGTCCGCCGTCAAAACACATATTATCCGTACCCACCTGTAGAAGACGTGTAGCATCGTATACTACACCACATTCTATACGCTGCTCATATATTATAATTATTATAATATACTCTGTTCAAGTTAAGAAACATAGTCGGCGGCGACCAGTTTTCGTCGAGCCACAGTCGGGCAACACCAGTTTGCCATCCCCACCCGGTCAATCATCCGTATAATACCTGCCGTGTAGTATTGTCACGTCCCTGCGCATATATAAGTCGGCCGCCGACTACGTTTCTCAACTCGAACCTGAGAGCACCTGTAAGTTACGGATAGTAGACTTGGGCGCGAAAAAGAGGAAATCTTTGCGGCAGTCCCCCGGAAATTCATCTCGAAATCTCACCAATAATCTTCCGAAACTTGGTACATTCTTTTCACTCGTACACTTCCGCCGACGGCGTTTCCCCACGCGTTCTCGTACTTCCTCCGTCCTGCTAACCGAATTGTTCGCGTTATTAAGATTAACCGCGACAACGAACATTTATATTGGAATTATTTTTTTTTTTACGACCTCGTTGATAATTTTTCATTCTTATTTTTTTTTTCGCTAATATTACAATATTATCCCTATATATACAGCGTGTGAGTATATATCAAGTGCGTCGCCCCCCCCCCCTCTCCCGTCCACGTATACTTATGTAATTATAAGCCGCCGTCGTCGTCAGATTTTCGACGAGGAAACGACAATATACACTGGCATATAGGCCTATAGCATATATAGGTATATATAATATCATACAATATATTAATATGTACTTACGTTATACTCGTACAAGTACTGCTGTATACCAGCGAGTATATACACATAAAATCATTAAACGCTCGTCGTCGTCGTCGTCGATGATGATGATAATAATAATACAATAATGTGTGCGGTGTAGTGTTCAGGTGCTGTTATCTGAATTTCAATTAGACGATTTATTAACTGCCAGCAAACAGTGCAAACATGTCGAGTGGAACTACCGCTGCTAACATTGTACCTTTACTGTATATTATATTATTATACCTACATTTTTTTTTCATGTGTTATAATATATAGGTAATTGTGTGTACTGTGTATATGTGTGTGTAGTGTGTGTGCTTTCGCTTGAGGCCAACATGCTTGGAGAGAACTTTATAGCCTTCTCATTTATTTTATTGTCTTTATAATGATGCTTGCAACAATACTATTCTTCTTATTATTTGTTTATTGCAAAAATAAAAAAAGTGGAATATCACTCATATATTATAGGCGTGATCCTATATAACAATATAATCGTGCGTAAATATTAGTTCTGCTGTTAACATTATGTCAATATGGCCGGAAATATCTCAGGCAAGAGCGAATATTATTAATTATTATTACGATATATATACATATAATATATTTTATTATTTTTTTTTTTCATTTAGACTTTGTAATAATAATATAATAATAATACGAATATTGTTGTATAGAATTAATATCAAAAGAAAACAATATTTTATGTTTTTATCTCCGGACAAGCCAATATAACATATACGCAAGACTGGATGCAGTCGTAAGTGTGTACACAATAATCATTTTATAATATAATATATTATTATTATTTCTTTACATCATGGGCAGTGATGTTTTCGCTATTAACAATGAACGTTAATGATCCGAATGAATTTCAGTCGGTCTGTTTTCTACAGTATATGTATTGGTATACGCCGTGGTTACCGCCGTGCAAATATAATTTAATATACTAGGTACCAGCTATATGGTATTCCTACCTTTCGACCGCGGCCAATTAATAATTATATTTTATTCGTTTTCGACGACCCCGCGCTCGTATATAATAATATAATAATAAAGTTCCCGCGGTCCAAATTCTTATTTCATTTTATGCGTTGTTTTATTTAATTCTAATTTTTTACTCATATCAAGGTCATCGTAAGGTGGCCGCTGCCGCCGCCGCCGACAGTTTATTTTTTTCCCGTAACAATGCACAATACACATGCAGTATTATATTATATACGAGATATTATATTATATCACACAAGTGCCATAATTATATTTGCCATTATATGAACAGTAATGTCCGTCTGACGTATGGTTGCGCCACGTGAGAAACCACTCTTGTAAGTTATAAATTAACGGCCGCAACGACCACGCACTTGACCACCAGACGAGGCCGCAGGGTTAAATCGTAATAACTACGACGTCGAGGTATTTTATACCGTAAATTTTATTATAATATTTCGCTCTTCGGTGCAAAGTGGTAGGCATAGGTCAGGTTTTTTTTCCTCATATACATTCGATTCGTCGTCCGCCGTGTATTTCACGGCGGAAAACAAATACCTTGAATCGGTTATTTTCTGCGATTTCTACAGTACGTTTTTATCGGAATCGGAATGTCCGGGACAGAAAGTCGATTACACGCGGCGATAAAATTGTAATTGTGCCGAAAATTGCTTAAAAAACACACTGCACATTATTGTAATAAACTATCGAGTCACGGTTAGGTTAGCCGATTAGGCTTAATCGTGCATATAGGTAGGTTATATTATATATCTAGGTGTATAATTGTAATATTATAAGTATTGTTTTTAATTTTTTATTTTCGTGACGCCGTTGAGCTTATACATTAAATATTAATAATTAGTATAGGAACCTATAGTATATACGTATTAATTTGTATGAAGTCGTTTTCGACCTAATTACAATTCACATAATACAGTAGTAGGTACCTATAACTTATTCAAGACGTGACGACGTACGGTTAAAAGCATGAACCTTTTTGTCGTCGTATTACGACGTATAAAAAAAAAAAAAAATGTTTTAAAATGCCAACGCGCACCTATATATGGAAACAGTAGTAAAATCTAGAATAATAAGTTATTAATTTGAATAAATTATTAATATGGTTTTATGTATATGTATTAATACAATATTTATATTATAATAATGTACATACGCGCACACGCCGATGAGAGTATAATGAAGGTTTAAGAGAATAGATATATAAATATATATATAAGAGCAGCTGTCTGCCAATAATAGTTAAAACGAGTGTAATAGAAGTTTGAATAAAATATAGTGCTCACAAAATAATATGAATTAAAATTTGATAATATATATTTTGTGGAGTCGTTTTATGGTCGTACGCCGTGGCGGGGGATTAAAAAAAATATATATTTATTTCTCGGCGCACGAGCGCCCGTGGCACATTCCTCTGTCATCGTGTTGCTGTCGCGCAAAATATAATGTGCAGAATATGAATAATAAGAATATATTGTGTATATGTTATGCAAAACCAGATCACGCACATAACATTATAATAACGTGTAGAATATAATAATATATAAGTAGGTAGGATACTCCGCGAGCAAACGGAAATATTCTTCTTTATTGTATTTTCTCGCGTGTTCGCATATTATATAGTTAGTTATTCACGACGTTCACGGAACAAATTATACATTGTACCTAGGTACATGTATCACGCATCATACTTGACAAAATAACAGCATCATTATTGTGTTTATATCCGATATGTATACGCATATTGTACATACGAACGAGTGACATTAAAGACAGTATAATATATATAATGACAGAGGTTAGAAGGGTCTGGGACTTGGATCGCTCGGACGGAGGGCATCCGGCTGCAGCAGTAGCATCGACTTAATAAATATATTATAATATGTACGACGGTCGACGGCAGCCTGGCGAGCCTCTGCGTGTATCTATATATATATAATACGGACTAAAAGAACAAGAGAAGAATTTTTCGGGGACGGAGAGGAGACAAAAAACCATTATCCCGTCGCCGCCTCGGAGGAGGGGATGCATGACCGCCACGGGCAGGATCAAAAGGGTATAATCGCGTATGCGTACGCTCACTGTGCGTGTATTTTTTATGTGGATGTGTGTGTAAGGGACACGCCGCCGCCGCAACCCCAAGGGCCCTGTGAATAAATAATAAAACACGCTGTACTCCGTGCGTGTGTACCTATATATATATATATATATATATATATGACATATGTAGAGAGAGGGATAGTGTATATACCTACTATATACAATACTGTCGACTTAGGCCCAGGCGAGGTGCACGGAAAAGGGTGTACGTTTGTTTAGGGTTAAACTCGTATAAATCACCATCGATTATTACCTACCACTCCCGCGCGTATAGTAATATGACATGCGTGTGCGTGTGTTTGTGTCTTATCGATGTATAACTGCAATTTACAATATACATCATACATAGATGCAGCCCCCGTGACCTCGCCCTCGTGATGTTTTTATAAAAAAAATAGTCTGTTTTTACGCAATTTCCGTATTGGAAATTCCAACATCCCCCCCCCCACCTGTCATATAGGTACCTATACGCGGTCGGACATCGTACATCGCTAATTCGATTTTATCCTGTAAAAACAAAGCCGAAACTCGAATGGCTCTCTGCAGCAGTACATATACTATATATTATATAATCGAATTTATACATATACTTGCTTACGCACTTTTCACGTTAGACCAAGTTAAATGTAATCTCTAGGGGCGGGTTTTTCAACGAAAAGTAAATTGTATTTGTATATAGTCACAATACAGATAGTGTATATAATGTCCTTTTTCTCTTAAATAACAGATCATCTGTGCAATACAGAATTATACAGTATACCTGTATTATGTATGAACCGTGGGATGTCCGTCTAATGGACAAAAATTATGGCACGGATAGAATCGAATCGGTCTGACGATTGTTCAAACCGAACGGTTGCTTAATAAAATAAAATATACACATCGTGTAAAACACCAAATTATGACGTAACGATATAGCGGGTACCTACAACTTAGGTCAGACGTTAATGTTTAATATTATTATACTATATACTTACATTCTTAAATATTTTATATATCTGTTGTATATTATGTTGAATTTATTACACTGTACATGTTTAGTTTTATTTTATAATAACGATGATTATTTTTCAACAGTAAATCGGACACTCTGACGGAACACAGCGAAGACCATTCAGGGGGTCCCCCCGGCATGGAGTTACTGCAACACTTGCAGGGCGATACCACTACGATAGTCGAAAAAGAACGCAAACTGTCGGAAATGATATTGCAATTGCAATTGTTTCGGGAACAACTGCTTACCCAACAAGATCATCCGAACAAGGTAAGGTTTTACATAGTACAGTTTACTTCCTATACAGCATATTCGTATGCATATCGTTTTAAAGAAATAAAATATATATATATAGAGAAGGTGGGCCATGAAAAACAATATGTATCATTATATACCTATCCATGTAAAGCGTGTCCAATCTTATATTAGTGTTAATATTATTTACTTTATCCAAAGAATTCGGGGACCTATTTTCAACGGACGTATTTTGTGCATAGAGGCGATTTTATTGTTTGTTTTACGCGCTGGTGCTAACCGGTGGTAACAGTTCTTAACTCGGTGTACACGCAATTATTATAATATTGTAAAAAATCGATGCAGAAATATCGTGACCGAAGTGAATTTATAAAGTAAATATTTCGCGATGCCCACTAGAATTCTTTTGCGGCCCACGTGCATTTTGGAAACCGCTGTTATCTGCAGCTGAAACACAAGGAGCGTTTGGAAAAATTGTAGACACGCGTCCTACATAACCCAGAGATACTTCTCGGTGGAGTGATATGTGTATATATATTATATGCGCACGGAGAGAGAAAAAAATTATTTAACTGCCTTCTTCTCTAGCCGACATTTATGTTTTGTAATAACTTTTGATTTACTACCGTTTTTGCTACGGCATCATAATATATAATAATAATACGCTCGCACACATGAACTATTTTTATAATCGAAACGAGCGCATCGCACTGTTATATCCGATCATCGCTACAATAGAGGGTGGTTTAATAATATTATAAATATTATTTTCGAACATTTTTAGCATCGGCATGTTATATTAATTATATTATTTTTAAACAAATGAAAACCATATTTCGCACAACACTTTAACGATGAAATATACATATTGTATGCAGCAGCATTGGCGTATTGTATTTAATTTTGCGGAAATCTGCCAACTCGAGTGCATTAACAAAAAAAAAAAAAAACAACGTTGATACATTCAACATGCAATAATAATAATAATAATAATAATATCGTTATTATTATTACTATTATCACATCGAAATTAATTTATATTTATCGGCGACGGTTTTTATTTCGATATCGCGTTCGCCGTTTAATTAGTGTATATTATTATATTGGCGGAGCTTTGCGCTTATTCTTTTGTATCGTCGCCACAGTCGTTTTCAGGTATAGCATTTTTATGATTGGAAACATGATAAGTCTGGCGCGCATTAATGCCACACAATCGGAAAAGCGTTTTTTTTTTTTCCGACGGGGCAGTGGAGTGGTGCACGGTAACGCGAGTGGCGGCCGAGTTCAATGAGAAATTAAAATAAAAATACGCTGAAAAAACTGCTTGCAACGAGTCTATATATTATGTTATATATATATATAGATGTAGAGATTGTACACGGGATGAGGAAAAGAAGGGTCCACTGCGGAAAGACGAGCGTTTTACCTAAATCATATTGTAGTACCTACGTTTTTTTTTCCGCTCTCTCTCTCTCTCTCTCTTCATTTTTCATTAATAACACAACTCCGGTTACGCGCGTATACCGCTGCGCGTATGTACCGGGGTACCAGCTATACATATATTTATGCACGTCTCCATTCTTTTTCATTACTCGGCCGTTTTTCTTTTGTTCCGCGTTCGGACTTTAATCTGCTTCTGTGCTTTTGAAAAGAAATGCTTTCCTTTTGCGTCTGCTCCTCCTCCGCCGCCGCAGTCTGCTGCCACGCGGCAGCAGAAGCGGGGGCGCATATTATAATAATTCTGTATCCGCCGGTATAGGTACCTATATACGTCTCATTATTTCCGGCCATTATGTAAACTTTTCGACGAACGGACGTGCTCTGCTGTTCAAATGTCCGTAAAAACGCCGTATATTAGTGTAAAGTGCCGCGGGAGTCCGGATGAGTACCCATATAACCTATATAACCCCAAGTACTGCAGGAGGAGCAGGAGCAGCACTCTCACGCAGATAGCATACAGCAGCGCAGTGTCGCGCGGTGTATATGACTACTTCAAAAAAAGCACGCAAACTTAAATAACAGCTATGCTTAATATAATATGAGTATTATATGCTTACACGGTTTTCCGCGCTTTTATGCTTTGATTAAAACTCGATTACGAGAAAAAACAACCGTCGCGCGCGTATACGAAATAATACGCTACACGCGCAATATGCGTAATGTGTAACGAGAAGTTAATCCGACGTATGTCGCCATCGCTTTCGCGTAAAATTTGTTTTTGATTAATTTCCGACGGCTGGCGTGCGGTGGAACCGCGGGGGTTTGGAAAAAAAACCGGACAATCGGAAAGAGGTCCGAGACGAGAAGAAAAGGGTTGTGCAGGGGTCGCGTGCGGCGCGTAATGTGATTTATTATAATATTATATATGTTATTATACCGTGGAGAGTGCTGCTGTTACTACTGTACAACACAGTTCTTGCAGTTCGCCGTGGTACTATATACATATATATGAATTCCACGCACACCGCTAATTCCGACTATATAGGGTTTTGCAAAGTGGCCGGCGCATTAAATATTCATAAACATATGTTTGATATAATAATAATATATTTCGCGTTGTCACGCCCGCGATCGACATAAACTGTGCCGCTGCAGCGGGAGACGCGCGACGGTCCTCCGGGGATACGACGCTCGTAATATACGCCAAAGCACTATCGATATATATGTATGCGTTTCAGCCATCAGAGCGTTTGTATGTGCGTATAATATGTGGGAGAGACAGTCCGTCTATACGAGATAAAATAATATTATTATTATAATGGGTTCGACAATATGCGATGTAGAAGTAAACATAATAATATATACAATAACGGCGATGTATATAATATAGTCGTCGCATTTAATTGTTCACGGTTCACGGTCCGCGGGACTTTTCGCTGGCTTCGGGTGCGGATATATATGATCGCCAATCGGGCGTGACGATGATATATCCTCACCGTGTACTTCTGCGCTTCTATATATCGTCGTGGTCATATCGCGGTCTCAACACTGCACATCGTCGCAGCATAAACGAACAGTGTACAAAATTGTAAACGAAAATTAAAAATATATTATATAATATATATGACTCCTGCAGTACCCTTCTGCACGGTCTCGCGGGACGATAAAACAATAATAATAATACTATTTGATCTGCACAGCGCGTACATCATAATAATATCGTACATGTTGTATATTGTAACACTTCGGCCGCAACGAATCCTTATTACGATTGCGGTGCGAGTATATAATATTATGCCGCTGCCTCTCGCGCAGAGTTTAAATTAGAACTCGTCGCGCGCCTGTCCGACAATATGCCAGCGAAGAGCATTCATTCATTTCCTTGACCGCGGGCGACGCCTAAAACATTTATACAATACTACGCGTATATTTCTATGCAATAATATGTATGGGTAAATATAATATGACTAGGTAGGTATAATATGGTATGTCTGGTATATCGTCTCCGGTGGCCCCGTCGACGTTTTCGCGATAAATACTGCAGTCGTGGTATATGTACATATAGGTACTCCGAGGCTAACTCCTCCGCCATGGATGTGGTCGTCATTATTTTTCTGTTTTTATATTATAAACTGTAGAAACTATCACTTATAGACACTGCTGCACAGCTGCCAGTGTCAGCCACCCTTGTGCAGTCGGTCTCGCGGTTGTATATACCTATTATATAATAATATATATAGGTAGGTACCTACTGCAACGTGACAATAATATTATATTCGTTTCGGCTTCTGTTGCAGTCATTATATAATACGATGTCTATATGCTGCGTTGTGTTTTTTGACCGATTGATTTATTATTATGAAAAGAGCGGCGTGGCTTATTAAACGTAATTTTCTTCCATCAACTCCGCAGTCGGTGTCGCACAACCGTGGCGTGTTGCGACGGTGATAATGGTTTTCAATTATTTTTATTACAACCATTATTATCGCCGACTGAACCGAGGAAAATGGCGGCTATTGTGCGAGTTGGTTATGGTTGTTGTGTGAGACTTAAACAACTCCGTGCGCGCCGCGGTAGGCAACGGCGAGGAGGATAAAAGAATATAATAATATAAGAGAATAGTAACAATATATAATATATACACCTGTATAAGAACAGAAAAAGAAATCATTTATCAAAGTACTGTTTGTTTTGTGTATTATTTATTATTATTCCCTCGGTTTATTATATTATTATATATATAATATTTTTTTTGTTTGTAATGTTTTTTTTTTTCAAAACGAAATACACACTGACTTTTGTTGACCACGACCTACTTGTATTATAATGACGACGCCATTGTGGGCGCGTACAATACGCGTATTGTCTATTCACCTAGGTTTCGTTATTACAATAATAATAATAAAAAAATAAAATTTCAACTCCACGCTGCAGTGGTTGACGGTGGCGGTGATAGGTATAGCAGGTATATAGTATATAAACACACTGCATCTTTTGTCAGCGTGTCTCGCCGGGTTACATCATTTTTTCTGACGCGTTTTTACTAAGTCCCGACCATTCACCTTGGCTGTCGAGGTTCTCGGCTGATTTTTGTGTGTGTGTGTGTGAATAATAGGTTACTTTGTATACATATTACATACGTTATATTATGCATCTAAATAACAATAAAACGTATATTTGCATACAAAAATGAAATATATATAGAAAATATACGTCAATGTTCATCATCATCAAACTCCAGTGAATAATAATATAATATTATTATTATATATATAATATATATCGTACACTCGATACTGTGCGTTATATATATGCGTACGGGTACGACGGTGAATATTACCTATGTTGTCATCATCGTTATAACCATTATTTAAGTAAACCTATACAGTTATTAACATTTATTTTATAATTGTATTATTATTTTGATCCTATATATATATAATATTATATTATACAGGTACCTATATGGTCCTACACTCCTACCTATTTGCACGTATATTATACGGACAAGCGACGCGTGAAGCCCGAACATACATATATTCGCTACGGAGTATATCGGCTTTGCTTTTTCATCCGTGTTATTAAACGTCGAGTTTTCCCGAATAAATTTCGTCAGCATTATGTACTAAAGAAATACGATAAAAATAATACACTATATATGATTCTAGAGGAAAAAAGATGAAGAGGAGAGAGTGAAATGGTGTTTTGGAGATGCCGGGTGGGTATATAGTCTACATTATATAGGTATCTACGTTCATAAATATATTTTCTGTTCATTTTATTTCTTTGTCTCTCTTTATTTTCGGTAGAAAAATCGATAGTCTTGCATGTATATAAATGCATTGTATATAGATAGGTACGTTCATTACACAATGTATACAGTCCTAGCCGTAGTCCTATATACAAATAATATATATAATATAATATAGGGCGTATATTATACGTATACGCCCTATAAAATACGCTGCTGTCTGCCATACGACGTCGAAATGTGTTATTATTGTGTTTCGGGTTTTTTCGAAATACACCGTCGTCAACTGCCGCACATATGTAGGTCAGAAAAGTGACTTGTCGTGTATGTAATATAATAGATTAGTCGGGTGACGCGCCGTGCTTCGCCGTCGTCGTCATTTATTGAAGCGTTTGTTCTGAAAGCCATCTGTATATTATATATATATATAAACATCTGGAAACAGTCTCGGGTCCCTCATATTACATTATCGACGACGACCATATTATTATGTATGTATAGTATATAATATAGTGTCTCGCAAATATACTAACACAACAATAAAATATGTGTGCCAGTTTGGGTCTGCAGCGTGCTGCTGCAGTGTGTCGCGCCCATTTGAAAAATCGTGTTCCCCGAAAATCCCCTGCACAGTGATTAATAATGCGTATATGTGGATATATATTGTATTACATCGCTCTCAGCAATATATATATGTATAGGTTGGCGCAGTGTAGATTTTCGTTTCTTTCCATATAACTACATCATAACATCGTCCATCCGTTTTAGAGGTATATAGGCCTACCCTCCGGAGCGTGCGTATGCCTATATAGACCTATGAGCTATGCCACATGCGCCAACGTCTGTCTCAAAGTTTTCGTACCGTTTTAATTTAAAATGAAATAAAATTATTATTCTCAGTCTTCTCGGATGAGTTTCATAATTAAATACTTTATATGCGTCGTATATATCATGATATACATATTATAAAAGTACAATATGAGTTTACAATATTTCACCTAAGCCCAGGTTTATTCATTATATTAAAATCTGCAGGAGCAGTTCAAAGTGATGCGCGATATGAATATAAAATAATATATTATATATTATTATGCATTCGTATATACATTCGGGGTTCACGTGTTACCTATATAGATATGGGGTTAAATCTGTCTTATACTTGCTCGGAAAATTAAATTATTATTATTAGTTATTTTGTTATTATATATATGTACCGCTGTATGACAATGGCTTATATATTATAATAATATAATATATAGGTACCAATATAATGGAGGAGGAGGATCTAACAATATAAGGTGGGACTGTTATTATTATTATATTTTTTTATTACTTTGTATTATATCGCTGGTAGGTAGGTGCCTATATAGGTAGATCGTCGTCGTTATGTATATAAATATAATATGTATAGGTATGTAGTTATATATAGGAACGTCATCGCCATTGTTCGCTCGGCGTTATTGTCGTCCACCTGTGTGCGCGTGCACGCGGCGGCGTCGACGTGAAAATATGTATTGTTGTCGGCGGCGGCCAATAGCAGCCCTTCGTCGGTCGTGCCAATCGCGTGCCGGCAGACCCTCCGAAAATATATTTTTTCCTCTCTTATTGTTTTTCATCCGTCACGCCTGTTCGCGAGGCCAACTGCGGAAAACCGCCCCGTCGTGCGTTTTCCATCGTACAACAATTTATGCGAACACTATTGTTATAAATATATATAGGCATGTATACTGACAACAAATAACGATGCGCAACAAACCGGTGCGCAAGACTGAATGGAATAATAAAAAGTATACTTTTCGCTGTAATTATATCGTTTATTATTTATTACACGAGTATTACCTATATACATATGATTATATTTTCAGTAATTCTATATTATATGTAATTACACATATTTTAAACCATCATTACCTATATTATAATTTATAATATATCTGCAGATAGAATTTTTTCTCTATACGTACTTTTATAATAATCAAAACTATAGTTTCGGTTTTTCATTATAGGTATATTATGTTTTTTAAATAGATTTCCATAATATAGAAACAATAATATGTCGCAATCGTTAATGCGTATTTTGTATTTTAAATATAGTTTTTCGTTATAATTTGTTTTCCATTTCACGCGAATCGTGGAAATTCCGCAATGACGTTTTAAATTAATAAGTAGGAATATAATGTATTATATGTGCATAATGCATTTATTTATATATAGCTAGGTATTTGTCGCATATATTCAATATTCATACTATGTACTCGAACTATAAGCGGACGCTAAGGCCTTTGAGTTTCTGTCACGATAATAATTAAAAAATTAATTATTCAATACCTTTGGTAGAAGTTTTTTTGTCGATTTGTCTCCAAAGGACACTTTATATATTGTATATTTGAACAAAAAGCGTTGCACCGTGTCATGGGTGGCAGTAATGGAGAGGGGTGATTGTCGGAAGGAACAGTTAAAAGTACGTAATTAACAGAAAACTCTGCGCTTTATTTGTCAGACGTCAGTCCTTTTTCCAGGAAATAAAAAGCAGCAAAGGATATTATATCTATGATGTTTTTATCGTCATTTCACCGCGTTCATTTACCCTCTTCGCTCCGACAACCATGCACATAATAATTATTATTGTATTAACTGTTTCTCGAGCATTTACATAAAATATGTGATTATATGCGCTCGCTGCTTCCAATACGATTATACTGAAGCCGCATTAAACATTGATAATATTAACACAGTCCTGCTGAGTCCTGCAGAGCGTAAAAGTTTAAGCAAAAACAAAAACAATTAAATCTCGTACAAAATATAGTAAAACATACTATATAATATATATCATATTATATAAATTTAACTACGCACCTTTCAAACTTTATGTTCGATGCGTGTACGCGTATAACAATTTTAAATTAAATAACGCGTTTGATTCTGAATTCTCTCTCTATATATATACAAATAAACGCATTAATAATATTATATACAATTATTGCTAGGCAATGTCATATTATAGGTTATATATATAGCTTGTGCTATATTATATGTATGCAGTAATAGTACCGTATATATAACCTATACCTATACCTTATATTTACTAAACATAGCTATTCCTCGAGAATAAATGCTAGTGCGCGGCTTCCTGCTCCCTTCCTTCCGATTTAATAAACAAAGCGTAATTATGCTTAGCAAAACGAGCATGAGCGTTTAATAAGATTTCAACGAGTACGGCGGCGCATGTATATAACTAGATATTAAAAAAAAATGAAAATAAATAAATAATAATCACGCGGCGCATATATATATTCTTTTGCCGCAGCAGCAATAATAACTGTACGGTTCGTTATTTTTTCATAAACGGCGGAGGTCTCTTATTTAATTTGTATACCTAGGTATATAAAAAGCCGCCGTCCGCCGTCGTTGTCGCGCGCATTATTCGCCGGAAGTTGCGAATTATTTTTTTCCAGTCCGTTTACGGCGGCGAACTACTCTTTTTCCGACCACCCCCGGCCCGTCCCCGACCACATTTCGCCCTCTTATATTACGACTCTGACTAATACATCTAAATGATCACCGCCGCCGGCTCTTCTTGTCCTGCTGCCGTACGCGCGAATACTTTTGCCTTAAGTAAAGGTATAGGTTAGGTTTATATTATATTATATACAGGTGCCCGTGATTGCGTGCGCGTGCTGCAGTGCTTTTTTTTACACGTGCAACAGTCCCGAATGGACTTTGATGCCTCGCTTAGTTTGTATGGATATTTCAATTTGATGTTTTCTATATGTTATACAAGTGTCTACGCGAAAAATTAATTATATAGGGTATATATTTTATTTTCGCCTACACGCTTTACATATTATAATAAAATATGATATAATATAAAATGTATTTACTTTGTACATGTTTCACTGAAATATATCTACTCCTTTTTTTTTTGAATTTTTTAACGTGTTTTCATACACGCGTGCGTACCTATTTACATTATATAATGCTTAGGCGTAACTAGGGGGGCTTGGGTGAGCTTCAGCCCCTATATACATTTTATTTATTATTATAAGAAAATTCTAGTGCTGAAGCCTCCTAACTTTAATGTCTGGTTACGCCTATGTGCTTACTGGTTTAAATAATTAAAAAAACCGCAGACCCGTTTCGTTTTTCCCTATTAGTAGTGAATTTAAATACCTTGATATTATGTCGTGGCGTCGTGCACCTGCATGTAGTTCATGTATTATATTATATTTAATTTAACAATATTTTTTTCCGTAAGTACCTATACATACATGATCGATGACATCACGACCTTGATATGGAAAAAAAACAATATGTGTCACCTCACTCATCTCATTTCTATAAATATTGTCCAACTGGTCTCGCGATTGCAGCGTAGGTAGGTATTACACAATATAACATAATGTTTAATACTAATTAGTAATTTGTTATAATATACGATTTCTATATAGAATAATCATTATAATATAATATATAATATTATTTCACAGTATGACGATGATATTGAATATATACATGTCATCACCGGTAGATATAATAGATAGGTATATGCTATGTTACTATACGGTATTGTTGTAAACGACAATAAGTAATAACACCTTATTGTTCTTATGGTATACGACCGTCCGTTTAAAATATATTATCTCATCTTCATTACACTGCTGCAATGTACCTATAACCTTCTATAACCTATACACGACATAAATATCTCGTCGAGTTTCGGTTCTGCGTGGCGTGTCGAGAGAATATCTCATTCTCATGAAGAAAATAATAATTATTATAATAATAATATGTAATAATGTACGTGGCGAGAGCTGCTGCAGTTGGGTTTTCGAAATGTGCGTCTCGTCCTCCACGTGGCCAATTAATTTCATAGACTATGTACGACAACAGATCTACACACACACACACACACACGACGGGTGTAAGACGTCAATCGATGGCGCGCGCGTTTTATTATTACGTGTCGACGGCGGCGGCTGTGTTTTTTTCCTATATCCGATGCGCCGCGCACGCAATAACGCCACACAAAACGCAGTTCGGTTTCAGTGGCAGCGGCGACAAACCGCTCTGACAACCACCGTCGCTGTCAACACGTCACCATCGTCGTCGTCGCCACCACCGCCCACTCCTCCTCGCGACGTGTGTGTTATAATGTAAAAACTTATTACGAATCGCACCTGTTCATGCGTCGAGAAAGATTTGATTTTTCTTTTCCCCCTATTTACCCGACGTATCCGATTTCACGAGTAAGAGAAAAAATCAAAATCTTATCGTGTCCGGAATATTATTACGCGCTATAAAATAAAATATAATATACCTAACGTGAAATTATATAAAGTCATCGTCTGCAAATGACCAAAACGCGCGTGTCTTTGCCATGTGGGATGACATGTGCAGCAAGTCGAGATCCATAACAACTCGTATATTATATTATAATATATTCGGGGTTCGGACCCGCTGCTTCTCTGGTATCCGTCAAAAAGTCAAAACGAAAATACGTATTCGTATAATATTATATTATAATTATTATATTTTATTACGAGGACTCGCAATATGGACGGCGGCGACGACGACGATATTTTTGATTATTCTCACATCTGCTCGCAGGCACAGATAATCGTATAATAATAATAATCATATGTTGTATTATCAATTTATTATTTCAGATATAATATATCCACGACGTCCGTAGTTAAAACCGATAAAATGTAGGTTATCGGCGAACGAGCCGTTTCGTTTGTTTGTTTTCGGTTTTAACGCCCCTTTTCTTTTTGTTTTCATCCGTAATCCGAACCCGGCAGGGTTCTTTTTTTCTCACATGCTGCTCTTGTAAAATAATTTGACCGGCTAGACACCCCCGGTGACCGCTATAAATCATGAGCCTGTTTTATTTATTTTTTGACAGCATTTTTCTTCTCCGAAACACAATCTGTTCGCAATATGTGTTTTTCGACAAAATTCTCGCTCTTTGCTGTACACCGATGCTGTCGATCCTTTGCGGCTATATATACACAATAATATACAATATTCTCTATACATATATATATATATACTATATGTATCGCCATACTCTGTTATTTATTTATTTCGACGTATCCTTTTGTGTGATCCCACATAAGAAGGAGGAAGGCCAGCGGAGGAGTAGGAACATTATATAGTATAGGGTCGTACGAACAGGCGATTACTGATGTTTGGTAAATCTTCGAGATGAATTTTCCGTCGTGTGTTTATTCTATCTTCTTCCACCCTAACCCCTACGTGGAAACGATTTTTTCGCAATGAAACCCGCAATATATAATTACCCGTGGAGCAGTAGTAGCAGCAATAATGTTCTATATATATATATATATAGTTGAACAATTCCGCGAAAAACTCGTGTCGGATGATATTGTCGTCTGATAATATTTTTGCTGTCGTTGTGCATTTGTGTCGGTTCGGTGGCGAAACTACTGGGGTGGCAGCGGCAAGAGTGCGGCGGCGTGATGGCAGCAGTATAGCATTGCACAGCGTTAATCTCTTTTCGTCCGGGGCCGTCCGATTCCCAGCGGACCTCCGCAACCAATGCCAAAGAAAATAATGAGAATCCCTCCGCTAACCTCACCACCCCGTCCCAGAAAAACGAGTGGCTTACGTTTTGGCAACCGATGTCACACCGCAAAATCCGTTTCCCTCGCGACAATAACCATATACTATGCCGCGCGTCACGCGCAATTCGCCGCGCCGTATACCTATATAATAGGTACGACGTTTCCGCGGTTTTTCAAGTGATCGAAACGCTACGCGGTGACTACTTAGGTATACGTATACACCTGTAAGTAAGTGAGGCACCGCGACAGTTTTATCCGTTTGGTACATGATATACTATTTACTTCAACGCGTTTTAATAATAGCAGTAGTCGTACTTAAATATTATACGCACAGGAGCACAAACGCGGGTGGGTGGGAGTAAGTTTTTTTTTTTTAACGAGATCATTAATTTGTGTAATGCACGGTTTAGGATGGAGTTGCAGCCGCGATATGTATAACCGTGCGTACGGTTAATCCGTATTTACGACGACGATCGCGAGGACGGCGACGACGACGCGAGGTGGAAAGAAACGATAGTTGTAGCCAAAGTTGTCATAATTCATATTTTTCAGACGTCTTGTCCCTTGCCGCCGCCGTCGTCGCGCGCGTGGTGTAATATGTTCTCGTATAATTTTGCCACCCTATCCCACCGCCACCGCGCGTGTTTTTAATAATTCATAACGGAGGAAATCTTTATTTTCAGTTCCATACACACAATAATAATGTATAATAGACGTCGTTCTTCTCCGTCATTATTAAATGGAATGTTTTTTCTTGGCCAAGTCGTCCCCTGAATGACCGTCTTTGTCTTTTGTACACTGCTGCTGCTGCACGTATATATGAGCGCATTCAAATAAAAATTGTAATAAATTAACCTGTAGGAGACCGATTTAAAAATTATTATCTCTCTAGTCGTCGCGCGCGCCTTTCTGGTTGCACCGTCGTTGCGTGTGTCGACTATAGCTGCTGTAACGGTTGGCCGAGTTTATTTTTGATATTCGTTAAGACGTCCTTACGCCCGCGATTTATATATACATGGCGGGAAAATAATAAAATATTAATGTTACGCTAGACAACCAAGAGTCAAACGGTCCCCCGGCGGAGGAATGCGGCGGCGGCGTATTTGGCTATTCGTGCGCGTTAATATTATTAAGTATTTATTTTTTATTTTTTTTCGTCGTTCAACAATGACGATGATGCGTGCGAGGCCAATAAACTATTAGGAAAAAGATCTTGAAAAAAAAGCGTCTCGTGCGTTGTTCGAAATAAAATTTTAGTTGTTGTTCGTCGGTCGATGGCGCGGGCGGTAGAAATGGCGAGTATTATATATATATATACACACAATATACGTATCCATGTATTATGGTATGTATATACACATCGCGCGCGTAATAATAGCTTCGTTTTCATACACGCGCGCATGCGTACATAATATATATACATCATACCCCGCGTAATATTGTGTCATGTAAAGTCCAAAGAATCGTGACGATTTAATATATCACCGCCGCCGTCACCGTGTACTAATCGCTCGGAGAATATCATCGTATGTAATATGTGTCGAAAAAAAAAAATATATATGACGCGTTTCCTGTCAAAAACAAAAGGTCAACACTGTGCGCGCTCGTGTACATAATACATATATATATAATATTATATAGTTGTACAGGATGCTCGCCGGCGCTTTACGCTCCGTCTTTTCGTGGACGCGACTGTGTAGTGCGAGGGCGGGGGGGGGGAAGTCGACGGCGTGGCGGTGGTGGAATTTCGGGCGAGGGTGAAGGGAAGGGCCATATGGTGAATGTCAAACGGCTTACACGAGGTCGATGGAAAAATAAGAGGAAGACACATTACGCATTTACGCGCTGGACGAACAAGGAGATTACAAGATTATACGCGTTTACGCGTGTATCTATACTTATTTTACAGGGGGGGGGGGGTGGTGGCTGGACGTGGTCGGCATTACGCGGTTCTTAACGCCACCGCAAAGTCTCTGTTTTAGCTAGGTCCGTTAAAAGGTTTCCACCGATTTACGCCTTTGTCGAACCTCGAAGCTCCGAACGTCCAGCTGTGGCAAATGGGGATTTCGTTGCCCGAATTGTTAATCCCCGACTCAAACGTCTAATACATTGTCCATTGAATTTTTCATGCGCTTTTCTTCGAGTTCTGTTTACTTAAAGCAACTATGTATGTAGGTAATATATAGTGGTGACCGGGGAACGTTGGTTACAGGGGTAAGTTGACGCACGTCAAATAAAAGTTATACAACATTTAGGTATGTTGGTCTACTTTGGCCACAACGCGACTACCTGCACCTTTGCATCAATCATTTAATTGTCCATTATATCAAAACCAAAATTGTGTGTTATCAATGGATCTAATAATAAATATTAGTATGTATTATTATAAAAAGCTCTCGTCGTTGGGCAGGTTAAGTAGTTGACGCAAAATATTCTGTTTCTAATGTACGTGTTTTGTTTGACATCACGTCTCGTGTAACGTTTATATCCGAAATGGTGAAGATGACATATTTGATGGAATAATAATAATATATATTATAATTAATATTTATCTTCTGATCACTGATCTGCAATGTTGACTGACGACCAACGGCGTTTAACGATTATCTTCCATTATACCGAATAGTACCGTCATTGGCGATCCTGAACCATTCAACTGAGAAGAGGACACGTATTATCACACATTTCGTACTGGATTTTGGCAACGATATTAATCAATTAACCGGAAAGAACTCGAGACACAAGCGTGCGCGAGCGCGCGCACACACACACACCCACCTTTATTTAGAAAAGTGAAATCGCGCAGCAACTATTTTGGCGCGTCCTGTACGACCTAATGAACCGATATTGCTCTATCTTGGCACTCGGTGTTGGTACACGTCACACCACCACCCGACCCACGGTATATTATGAGTACCTGTAGTACGCTACGGTAGAACATTATAATATCGATATTATTGGAACAAAAATATATTGTCGACCGGCGCCGTCTCATTGTCTCGGACGATAAATGCGATTTAACTCGCAGTCATATTTTGCTATTACTTTTTAATTTTCACTATCCGTTACGAAGTCATGTGCTGCGGTGTAAAGTGTGTATATTATTATGTATGAATGTATATACATGGGAGGCAATATGTATATTATGTTATATATTGTGTATTGAAAAACCAAACGACTGTTGGTTAGGTTAGGCGAGTCGGGGGTGGTTAGGAAAGGGGAGGTTAGGCCTCATTAAAAATAATAATTCTTTGAAATAACCGCGTTGTTAAAAAAAACCGCGACTCACTTGTAAAACACCCCCGCCAACAACACTCTCGCGCGCCGATCGGACGGCCGATGCGGTGCGTATATATTATTATTATGTATACACTGCAGCAGCACTTCACCACCGCCGTCGCCCACCGCCACCGAAGTAACACAAAACTCTATTATTATTATTCATTTGAATTTATTATTATTTCTAAAGTGAAAACTCTTTGTGTGAGTGTTCTTGCCACGATGGCGGTGTTTGCCATTGTGACTTATCCACTTGTTCTCGCACTCTCCGTGGGTCTTGCTGCCGTAAAGTATAATAATACTGCACGCGATTATTATTATTATAATAATTACGATTATGATTATTATTATTATTACCGCGTATCCCTACCGACTCGAAGAGTTTCTCTCCGCCTACCCGTAGTTCGTCACCGCCAATAGTGAAGTCTGATGCAATGAAAGTGTTAGCGTGTGCGTGCTGTACCACTAATACCTCTGTCGACGATTGTTTTTTACCAGAACAATCCGTGTCGACAAAAGTGCGTGTCTGTACAAGATTTGTATACGTCGTGTAATACATATTATAATTGTATAAATTATTATTATATGCTGCAGTAGCTGAGCGGCTGAGGTAAATACCATACCTATTATATAATATAATAGTTGGATCGAATTTAATTCTAAAATATGCGCAAAATAAGTGGTATAATATATTATTATATAGTTAGGTATATTATAATATATTATGTTAAGAAACTTCAATGAATTATTTCGTAACGCACAGTTACAGAATAGAATCTTGCACGAATAGATTTCGGAATATTAGCAACAATATTTGTGAAACACTGAAACCTGAGATAAGATGCCGATTTTGACCAGAACGTTTTTCCATTATTTTAATTTAATTTATAGTACATGATAAGACTAAAAATACAAAACGTCGACTTCTTATTATATTTTTCTCATTATTGCCTCCTTTGAACAGTGTGTAGTTACGCGTGTGAGTTTCACGTCAACGACAATGAGTAACCATACTATGGAGTCATGGAGAAGCCGTCGATTGAAATCCGATAGTTGACGCGTAGTGCCTCTGAGAGCAGTGAGAATTATTTGTATTTCATCGAATAAATTTGTGAACGTTAATATCGTAATTGGTCTTTCTCTTGTGTGTGTATCGTTACCGATCCCCATATACCACGTTTTGTATAACACGCGACGAGATAACAGATACACACACACAAGAACCTCCCCGGTGCAAAATGTGTCGTTTATACCTATTCATATAATATGTGCTCGTGCGGGACGGGGGGAAAACACGACACGAATCCATTTAGCTTATTGCGGAGACAAGTGGAAGCTAATGACCGAGCCAGTGTATGTATTATACACTGCACAGCCGTATGATACACGCATAATACGCGTACTTATATCTACATAGAGAATTAGAGAATAATAAAAAAAAAAAAAAAACCCCGAAAAATAACGACAAACAGAACCGCTTGTATATTATGTCATACAGAGAAAGAGAGGGACGAATGTCGGATGAAAAAAATCGCCGGACAACGACTATGACATGTACCCGATGATTTCCGCTGCAGGGGGGGGGGTCGGACGGACGACCCTAAGTTTTTCGTTGGTGTACGGGGTGGGGTGGTCCGTCGACGACGACAACAAAGCTGTGTGATTAAACGCACTGCTCCTATATATATATACACACACACACACACACACAAATATATATATATAGGTACGACCGGACCGCGGGGACGTTATTATTACTCTGATGTTTATTATATAAAGAGAATATACACTCACCGCTATCGTCATCGCACACGTTCGCGAATAATATATCTGTAATAATAATGTATAACGTAGGTATATAATATGTGTGTGCGTGTACCGCCACTGTGAGCCGAACGTGTGTACAATGCCACATTGTTTGCTCTCGCGCGTATTCTGTTATCCGCAATGTTATCTCTTTGATACCGCCGTCGTCGTCGCAACAGCAGCTACATACGACCCCCTCAAGGGCCTATAATATGAGCGCACGCGGTGTTCGACGCGTATTGTCGGTCTTTGCTGCAGTGCGATTATTAAAATTATAATAATATACAATATACCAATCTGCGTATGTATAGCGTACTGCCCGGTCGCACGAATCGTATGTGGGTTAGGTATTACCTATACGTTATAATAAGAATATGTGTGTACAAAAATGACATATACATAATATGTATTACATATATACAGGTACACCGCGGCCACCGCGTTACCATTATACCTATATACCATAATAACATACATTATACATATTATTATTATCATTATTATATTACAGTGCATATTATACGTACTCACCTACCGCACGACGATTTTTTTCTGTTTTTTCTTTTTCTGTACCGAAACCTTTGAACGACCTTTTACAAGTGTGAAGATAATAATACACAAATGATAATATGTCGTGTAACATTGTCACACGGTCACGTCGTATAGATTATAATATAAATGTATATAATATTATTATACTGTGCGAATCACGTTGGTGTCTGTTTAATTTTCATTTTTATTTCCCCCAAACTACATATAGGCAGACGGATTCAATGGGCCTCGCATGTCGTTGTATTCGCATTGTTATTAATGACTAAACGCACTTTGCCCACTGTTAAATTATTATTATAATATGTAAACTGGAATCTGTTGAGAAACTCGCCAACATGTTTTTTACATTATTATGATACCGCATATACAGATATAATAATATAGTGACATCAGTGTACGCAATGGACTGCAGATAAGAATATAATAATGTCGAAACTATAATATAGGCATATGGCTATGGGTTTCTGTATACGCCATGTCTCTAATGTAGTATGGGTTTTATTTAATATTATACGCGTGTACAAAAATGGTTTCTTTTAAATTAACAATAAGATTTAATTTCTGGCGAGTCGGTTTTTTTATAATTTTTTTTTTATTTCATAATGTCATCACGTTTTACAGCATCCCATTAACATTGCACAATGATTTTGTTTCGACATTGTGAAACAATAGGTACTATATAATATATACATTAATATAATACTATTATATGGTTCTTCTTCGATTTATTTTTCCACACATAATTTCGACGACTGCGCGATAATGCGTTTACGAATTCAAAACACAAAACTGCAAAGACCGACAATAATATAATATTACACATAGTTATTTCTCATTATAGTTACCTAAGTATTCTGGTGTTTGTATTTTCGCAACAAAATGTTTTCAATTGGAGGCAATTTATTATTGGATTCTGCGAGCACCGGCGATTTGCCGACACGCGTGTATCCTCGAGTAAATCGAATATGATAATAACTGGAATTGCGCGTTCGAGTACTCTGCCGCAGTATAGCTGCTGTATACCACGGTATATACCTAATAATATAAAAACAACACTAAAACCGTAGGTCGCGTGCGATCTCGATCTCGGAAATCGGCGGCACGTGCTATATTATAAGTAGTGCACGGATTTTTTTTTTCCCGTCGATCGGACAATGTCATTTGGATCGGTCGGGGGAAAAAACCGTATGTATATACTGCAGCGATGATTATTCGGCTAATCCCCGGCAACTATATATATGTGTACTACTACTACTACTACTACTACAATTATTATTATTATGTATCGTCTTTCCCGGTTTCCGGTCGGGCCCTTTATACATTTTTGATATTGTGTAGTGTCTCACTCCTCCGCGAACGTACGCTATACACACGCGCAATAATCCAAAACAAATACGTTCATATATATATTTTCGTGTATTGCGTCATGTACCGTTGGCCGAGATTAGCAGGGGACGGCGGCGATGGGTGGGGCGGTTGAGCCGGGGGGAGGGAAAAAAGAAGCGCAGAAAATCCAAACATGTATATTACTATTACTATTATAGTACATAGTGGTGCATAATTAGAACGCTGCAGTTTCATTGTTTGCATTCGGCGGTACACCACTCGTAAAAAAATAATAATAATAACGAGAGACACACGGCGATGAGGGAGCAGCAGGGTTGCAGCAGCGTACACGGTTCACTTTGAAGTACATATATATTGTCAACAATGATACACGCACGTCCCCGCGATGCCGCAAGAATCGACGGCGGCGGTCTTTATATATAATACATTATATATTATAATAATATGCGTAAAACGTGCGCGCAGTGTTGAAATCTCCTGGTCTGCGGTTCCCGGTGCAACATCGCCTCCCTTGTCCGCGTCATTACGATTGCCCCCGAGACGTCGTCGTTTTAAACGATATATCCATTGTTTACCGAATGACGGTAGCGGTTGAGGCGGAAGCGATAGAATAAAAAATGAAGCAAAAAAACCAAAGGCAGGCGAGCGGGTCTTGTTCTCGGCGGGAAAGCGGTTATTATTATTATTATTATTATTTTCAATGAGAATATAATTTATACTTTCAAGCTATTTTTCTTCCTTTTTCCCGGCCGCAGGCATTTTATTAGTTTTTTTTTTTTGCTGTAAAACAACGAAGCCCGATAATGACAAACGCTAAAAGTCGTCCGCAATCGATACCTATCACGAATTAAATATTGAAAAGGGCTTTGCGGTGGCGGTGGTCGCAGTGGTAAACTCGGGGCGGCGGTTCAAAGACCGCAGCAGTGGCGACCGGGTTCGTTCAATATTCATAAATGAACTTCGCACCCCCACGAAATACATAATAATAATAATAACAAAAATCTTTTGCGCCACAAATTTCGGGTCACGTCTAAAAAAAAAAAAAAAAATACTACAAAAAGAATAATTTAAAAGCATTTTCTTTTTTATTCTCGAAGCGAGCATTGTATAATATGAATAAGTCAACAGAAGAGAGAGGTGACGTAGCCGTAAGTGCTTTTACCGATGCCTGCAGTAAACCCACTTTGCACGAGAACACGGCAAGAGAGATGAAAAAGAATAAATATTTATACGCGTGTACAACTACCACCGAAAAACCTTCCGCGCTCTCTCCTTCGTGAATATTTTTTTCTAATTTGTTTTTTTATATAAGCCAAACAAAACCCGATTTTTTTTCGTATAAAAATTAGCGGCATTTTTGCATCGCGAAATGTACCTATTTTCGTAACGTTTTGTCGATGCGCGCGCGTGCACATACACACTCGCACTATATACTGCACACTATTATCCGGTCGAATTGCTGCCGTCATGTACATGTGTCAGTGTGTGTACGAGCGAGAATTGTCGTATAGGCGTTAAATAATCTAATAAATAATAATAAATCTAAAGAATTGGATGGTTGCCTCCGATGTCACCGCTATATAGGCTCCACTGCCACAAACTTTCGTATATAATACGACAACGACGACGACGACGGTATATTATTATATTTTAAGTACTGGACCGATGCCACGATTTCGCACTTTGTCTTTCGGCCATAATCTTTTTAAAATGCCCCACGCTCGCTGGTGTGTGTGTGTGTGTGACTGTGTGCGCACAACCAGCTGAGAGCTGGACAGAATATGAACAAACAATATATACATAAACGCACCTCCGCATCACTTGACTACACGAGCCGTATCTCCGAATGACGAGTCGGGGCGGCGATCTATTCATTTTGGAAATGGTACTTACGATATAGTACCTACGCGCCGGGACGGACTAAATCTTTGCAAGTCTTATCGCGAGTTTCCGGTGATCACCTGAAACAGTTTGCAATCACTTCCGGCTCTATATAATATATTCGCGCGCGTCTTCTGGATGACGCGCCGGAAAGGACGATATACCATGTCATGCTGCAGCATAATATAGTATAATTAGTATATCATATGTGTGCTGGTTTGTTATTTTTTTTCTGGATCGTTCCCGTCGTCAACCGCGAACCGCGATGTGCGGTTCGTGATGAGTGTGACGGCTTTATTTTTCATTTTTTTTTTACTCATCATCGCGCGTTGTTCGGACGTGAATGGGAATCGAACTCCGACGATGCATTAAAATGATTCACCGCGGTCGTGACGAAAACATGTGTTTTAATCGCAACCGGAAACCGGAACAGTCGCGACGATATATTAATAAACATATAAATTAGCACATGCGGCGCGATGATATTCATGTTGTGGCTAGCCGAGACGGTTTTCGCCTGCAGAAACGATTGAATATATATATAGACGTGCGCAATTTTGGGCGGCAGGATGTGCTGCTGCAGCAGTATGTATATATATATATAGGCACCTACTATGTATGTGAATATAATATTATATATATTATATTATAATAATATGTGCTGTACATGGAACGGCGGGGGACGGATGATGTGTGGATGGCGCGGTGACGGAAGAACGCGCGAACGAGATGGGAAAAAAAATTTTTGAACTATTCGGATGATTAAAGTGTAAAAAAATCGTCTACGCGTCTCATAGAACAATAAAACTGTCACGGCGCGGGGGAGTGTGTAAACGAGACACGAGAAAAAAAAAAGAGACCCGCTGTCCCCATCGCCGACAGTCGTGTGCAGAATTAATACACTTGGCTCGGATGCGCGTATAACACGCATGCCGCATGCACACATTATATTATATTATTATATTATGATATATATATATATATTATACATGTGTGTAATATCAGTATACGCTTTACTTAGCGTCGTAGTCGGCTATATATCGTCTACAAACGTTCATTAATCAAGCACAGCAGTGTTGCAGCAGACTGATGCTTGCGCGGTGCAGTAGGTATATTATATGATATAATATAGCGCGTAAATACCGTTTGGTCTGCTGCAGTGACCGCGTTGACGACGAAGTCAAATGTTATATTATTAATAATTCATCTTGAATTAACCGCGGGTAGGTATATACCCGGACTAGTGATGTCCATATACGCTATCCCTCGGCCATATTATAATAACATTACAATATATATAATTTTTGGCGATTTATATTTTATAATTATTATTATAATATCAATTCTGCAGTGCGTTCCTTGGAAATTGTGCTGCAGGAGAATTCACGCACACAATTATTGTTATACGATATTATCATATTTATGACAACAGCATGGGTTTCATATTCTCGAATCAAAAACAATTTTTTCACAAGTCACATTATGAAATATATTTACGACCTAAAGTTTAAATGTAATATTCTGCTAATTGAGAGTTTTGTATTTTCGCGTTTCATTATTTAAATTAAAATAAAAATACCTCGTCGTAAATATCATTTGTGTATCTAACTATATGATATTTTATAAGATTTAGTTACCATTTGAAAATACTCGTAAATCGTAATATAATATTATACTGCCCAGCATGACATCAAATTACATAAAACTTCGTTTTTATAGTATGATTAATACTTTATTTTGGTGATTGTTTCTTAAAAATAATTTGTAAATTTAACCATTTGTGCGTGGTTTTTCGTGATTTTTAACGACTTTTTTTTGGTTTTACAGTTCAACCACCTGAAAGGAATGCCGAGCCTCCCGAACCCTCAGTCGCTTTTCTTCCTGCCGTTATTGGACCAACTGCGTGGCCTGACTCACTGTTCCAACGCGGCCGCGCTGGCCGGCCAACAACAACAGCAGACCTCCACCACGACGGCGTCCACCAATTGCAATGTGAGTACCTATACCTCTATTATGATCTAACCTAATCTAAACTACGATTCTTCCTATGAATCCGTCATATCCGGCCAACTCTCCTGTGGGATTTTAAATTTTAATTATGTTATATCCCTATTCATAATGTATATATGTATATAGTATTAAATAGTCAATAATTAGTATTTTAAAACCCGGTAATAATCTATAATTTAATTTTCACAATAATCTTGTATCCGCATACATATATTTAAGACACGAGACACGTGAGAAAGAAGCATCGATGATGACACTTTACTTGGGGATTTGGTAAATTTTTATTGTATAATAAAAATATTTTTAT
The DNA here is from genome assembly GCA_027563435.1 of Nasonovia ribisnigri. Taxonomy (NCBI): domain Eukaryota; kingdom Metazoa; phylum Arthropoda; class Insecta; order Hemiptera; family Aphididae; genus Nasonovia; species Nasonovia ribisnigri. Next base: position 68,808 of record JANEHU010000412.1, read on the forward strand.
AGATTTAATTCACGACACCGTTGACAACCAGGAATAGTGTCGGAATTTAACGCCGATGTTATTAAGGATTTGGATGGTTTGTTAGTCGGAAGTCGAAATATTTTTTACATACCTAGTATATACCTTTGAGGTTTCTATTACTGCGCAGTGTTTATTTTTAAATCTGTTATGGATTGAAAAGTTTGAATTTTATGTATATTTAAGTTTTTTTACCCCCCTCCCCATTGTTGGATGCCGTATATCCTGCAGATGGGCATCAATAGAGTTTTGTGAAAGAGTAGCTTTGTTTTTATTCTGAGTTTAGAATGTTGACCGAGCAAGTATGACAGAAAGTTTTCAAAATGGAGAGTAGGATTCGTTTACTTTTCTAACCCCGGTTAGACGTTGGTCTAGGATTAATCCCAATAGTACCAATAGCGAGAGCTTGTAGATTTCATACTAACGCTGAATTGTTGACATAATATTAAATTATTTTCCCATTCGCTTTTCGCATCAGGTCATGCCGACAGCCGTATGGTCCAACAATGGCCGACCGCCGTCGACGTCATCGGCCAGTCAGTGTTCCATGCAACTGCAACAGGAACAGCAACAGACGCCGCCGCCCGCTCAGGCGCAGCAGCAACAGCAGCTGCGACACCGGACGACGGCCGCCGACCCGGACGCGCCGCTGAACCTGACCAAGCGAAAGTCGCCTACGCCGCAGCCGCATCCTCCGTCGTCGACGACGCCGCAACACCACCACCAACATCTCCAACAGCAGCAGCAGCAGCACCAGCAGCAGCAGCAGCACCACCAACAGCAGCAACAGCAGCTACACCATCATCTCCAGCAGCAGCAACAGCACCAACAGCAGTTGCAGCACCAACTGCAACAGCAGGCCAACAACATGTTCGCGCCGAGGAATTCGGGCGGCGCCGGATGGAACTCTTCTTCGTCTTCGCCGCCGGCCACCACGCCGGGCACTGCCAACAGGCGGTCCGGTTCCGGTCAGGGACTGGTCAGCCCGCCGGCCGCGGCCACGCCGAAACTCCTGCCACCGCCCACACCGGTGCCCAGGGGATTCATGCCGTACGCCGGAATACCGCAGCCTCCTCCGATGCACCGCTCGTCCACCAGTAAGTGTTGTAGCTTATTCCTCGATCGTCACTGAATTCAGTGTTATTTAGTTTTTACACCACAAATACAATTACAATATTCATACGCTTATATCCTTATAATTTAAATAATTTTATACTGTACAATATTGGATACACGGTCCACAGATATAATGTATACCTGGTACATTATATTATCAAACATATATCTGTGATTGGAATAGCGTGATATCGGGGATCTATAGAAAAAAATTGGAGAAATATTATGTCTGGGGGGCTGAGCCCCTATGCCTCCTCCCGCCCTGGATCCGTCACTGATACTGCGGTGTACTAATACACTATATCTCACTGAACATATAATATATAATAATAATAAGTACAAAATATAATAACCTATGTGTTTTACGGACATAACCACCGTTTCCACCAACCGGTCATCGAGTGACCGGTATGGATTTTAAAAAAAATAATGAAAAATTTCAACCGATAAAATTCTATTATTATTATTATTATTACGAGTATGTATTTACGATGTCGGCCAACCTGTTGAACCGTCGGAAAACACATAATATTGGAACGTCAGAAAAAAGAAATCACCGCCGCGTCCGGTTATAATATTAGTATATTATATTATATTATTATTAATACTGTACGGTGAATAATAGGTGTACTATGTTATTACAATATAATATTATATCGATACGTTAAAATAAACATATTTCTTCTCAGCACCGACGTGCGCGCTATAAATCGTACGCGAGCCGACGAAAATTCCGGTCGCGAAAATTCAGAGCGCATAAATTATTTTCTCGCGAGCCTTGGAAATCGGTTTATTCGAAGTCCGCGCGGACCGTTAACGACTTATTATTCGTATTATTGACATACCTATATATATATATATACTCGCTCACGGTTCAATGCAGTAATTATTATACTCTCGAGTTATCTACGGCGCGCACCTCCTGCTGTTGTTTGATAATTTGAAAACGAGAATATAATATAATAATTTATAATTGTGTTCGTTTCGTTAGATTAAACGCAATTTATATTATGTTAGTACACCTTGCCTACGCGTATATTATCATATTAATACCGATATGTTATAGGGCCCGCGAAGGTTGTTTCCTCCGCCGCCGCCACCGCCGTCGGTATTTCAATAAACATCTCTCCAAACAATAATAGCGTATAAAAAGCGCGATTACCGCGCGTCCCCGCCACCTGTAAATGCCGGCCGGTACGACTGTTTAAGTACCCGAATGTGTTTGATTTTTACTCGCATTTCTAATATGTGTAATTGTTTTGGCGTAACGGAACAATAAAGGTGTCGCCCGACGACTTTTGGCGCCGCCTTTGGGTCAATCGTCGTCGGCATTTGGTAGCTTAAACAGACGCGTTATCGGCAGTACACGTCCGAGGTCAATCGATAAAAAGCGAACCGTTAAAATACCGTAATAACCTAGGTACTATTTTGTAATTAAATCATTATACGCGGATTTGATTGCGCGAAAGACACGTCAAAAATAAACCGTAAACACAAATAAATTAATAAATAGGTATTGCAATTGCTTATAGACTCCTATAGTCCTATAGTCCAATACAATATAATATATATTGTAATATGTGTATATAATATTTCCAGTTCATAACGTGCCATTGTGATCGGACCAAACAATACAATAATTATTAAAGTGCACGTATTTGCAATATTTGCACATTATAGAGATAGAGATAGTTCAATCCTGGTACCACCTGAACCGGTAATGAAATACGTGTCCGTAAAAACATAATAATAATAATATTATAATAATCACATCGGCTGAATTAAAATAATGTGTTATTTAGAGCGTACTTTGAACCGGTTCGCCTTATCATAATATGAACCGTTCATCGATCGCGATCTAATTGAATGCATAGGTATATTTAGGTATATATATAAAACCTCGTGTAAAAATAACGTAGACGAATAAATTAGAGACTAAAGTTCGCACTCAATTAAAAGTTAAAACAAATATAATATAGGTAACACAACACAACGCTATTATTATTATTATTATTATTACTATTATACTCGATAATTACTCACGTAGCCAAATTGATATTATTATATTGTTGTTGTCGTCGTGTGCTGATTTTTTTTTATTTTCTGAATCTCAGGTGGGAAACTAAGCTTATCACCCGGCAAGGACAAGATGTCTCCGTACTCGGGATTCCAACTGGGTCCGCCTCAGCTCCTCAGGGACGAACATTCCGAAAACATGGATCTATGTAAGCATATAATAATATACAAACGACTTATATCGTACCGTCCACGATAATATGTATGACAATGCGGGATTTAACACGTTTTTTTAATTTTTTTTTCCACAGCGTGGGGACCCAGCGATCCAAATTTCAAACTCGACGACACAAGTGACAGAGGTGAGTGTATATAGTAGAAACAAACGCTTCAAAAGTTATATATAGATTAAGACGGCCCTATGTATAAAGTGAAACTTCCATGCTACGAAAACTTGTGATGGGCTGCAGTATAAAAAATTCATACTGTCTAATGTACCTATTTAGAGAATATAGTTAAATATAGAATTAAATAAATTTGATTTGGTTCTCAATAATATTTCGTTAAACTGAAAATGTTGTCAAATGGAAGTTCGTTAACCTAACCTAACATGGAAGTTTCACTGTAAAGTTTGTTTGTCACTGTAAGTTTGCTCTGCACAATGACGCCGCAATACGATAGTTGATCGTTTGTTATGTTTGTATAATATAATATTTTGTTTTGGGAAATCGCAGGTCACATGATACGGCAGCAGAAGAAAGACGGCGAGCACATCAAGAGACCTATGAATGCATTCATGGTTTGGGCCAAGGACGAGAGGCGAAAGATCTTGAAAGCCTGTCCCGACATGCACAATTCTAACATTTCGAAGATATTAGGTGGGTAGATGCTCCTCTCAACACGATAAGAGAATTCGGCACCATTGTGGCAAAAGCTGTTAAGTGCCATAAGGTCGATACGAAAATCGGCTTTATGTGGACGGGTACTTTTTCCTGCTTTTGCCATAACGGCGCAGAATTATTTGGTTTTTTTTTTACCTGATGATAATAATCGCGTGTTTTTTGGCGTTGCTGCAGGTGGCAGGTGGAAGGCAATGTCGAACGCGGACAAGCAGCCGTACTACGAGGAACAGTCCAGGCTGTCCAAGTTGCACATGGAAAAGCACCCAGACTACCGGTACCGGCCCAGGCCGAAGCGGACGTGCATCGTGGACGGCAAGAAGATGCGGATATCCGAGTACAAGACTCTGATGCGGCAGCGGCGGAACGAGATGCGGCAGATGTGGTACAGGGGCGAGGAGTCTGGTCCTTCCGGGTCCGGGCCGGACGTGGCCGGCACCAGTTTCGGATATCCACCCGACGGGTCCATATCGCCGGACCCTATGTACTCGCCGGCCAACTCGCCGTCGTTTGGCGTCGACAGTCACGACGAGGACTAGGCGTCGGCGGTGCAGTAATCGGCGCTACCCCTCGCCCGGTGTGTAGTGCTGTACCCACTGACAAAAGCTTTGCACGTAGCCATCGTGTTCGAGTGGTCATCGCCACTGACTGCAGCTATACCGCGGTCATGGGCGGCGCAGGACGCCAATGCTGCGCAGCTATACCGCGGTCACCGGTGGTTGCAGGACGCCGCTGCATACCCACAGCTTGCTGCTCTCTGCAGCCAATCGACACCCACTATTCCTCCCACGCCACGTCCACGACGACCGGCGAAACAGGCCAGTACCCCACGACTACCAACAGTACCTGTATTACACTAGTTATATGTATATAGTGCAGCGTTAGTAGACATGGAAATAGTCAAAAGTATCCCCTCCTCCTCATGTGTAAGAACCAATTTTTTTTTAATTACCGTGTACAGAAAATTGTATAAATTATTATTATGATTTTTTTCATTACATGATTTTATTATTATATACTTAGTTAAAATGTAAAAGCCGAGAAAAAAATTTGAAAAAAAAAAATGAATTTTATCGCGTTCATGATATTATTATGTGTTACAAATATTTTAGCGATTATATATGATTCGAGTGTATACAATATTATTATTATTATTATTATTATTATTATTATCATCATTATTATTATTATTATTATTATTATTATCATTATTATTATATATTATTTTATACATATTATATTATTTAGACATTATAAAATATTGAACATGTAGGATTTCTTTCGCAACTGTATTATAATATAGGTAGGTACGTTAATTATATTTTGTACAAACATAACTTAGTTTAATGATATATATAATATCGATTATGATTAATCGAAAAAATATGTGAAATTCCAAAAAAAAAATAAAGAAAAAACAAAAAAAAAAAAACGTCGTGTTGTATAGCGGTTGTGTCGATGTGGCGCGTGTTTGTGTGCGTGTGTATATAAATATGATAAATTTTTTTGTGATAACGTTTCATTACCTCGTCCGCGATTAGTTGGTATATTATAATAATATAATACATTTGTCGCGTGCGTAGGCGTATCGCACCTATAATACCTGCAATTACCTATATATATAGTGATTTCGCGAGTAGGTTATATCTTTATATTATTATTGTTCTACATAATAACGACGTGTCGTACACGGCGGCGGATCGAGCGCGGCGACACAACGATTTAATAGTAAATTATTATTATCGTACCGTCGTAATTTATATTGTACATAAAATGTATATACTTCATATACGTATATATATATATATATATAGCGAGTAGTGCAAGCATAAGCGCGTAAAATATTAAATGATATTATAACAAATTATATTATTGTACTTTGCGCTTTATTTTTATTCGTTCGGACTGGGACAACAGACGCGCTTGTCTTGTACCTATGTAATATATATAATATAATATATTATAATATACGTCAAATCGTACTTAGGTACGGAGTTTTTGGTACACATAAGTACGGCTGGTCGGCTTCGTCGGCTTTATGATCTCTGTTTTTATTATTATATATGTTTTATTAACTGTATCGTGTTTGTACAAACAATATTATTTTTTTTTTTGTAAATGTAACTGTTTTTTTTTTTCTCACTATATTCATATTTTGTACATAACTTATGGTTTTGATTCATTCGAAAAATCGGACATTTTTTAACACACGTCATTTGGAAGATTCCTGTAAGAAATCGAAATATATTATAATATTATGTTCTTAAAACACAATACAACAGTGTACCTGTATTATATACTTATATATAATATGTATACATATATGTATATGCTGTACACGTAAAAATATAGTACCTAGATAGATTATATTGTTATAATAATAATATGTAAGTAGGTGTATTGAAATGAATTTCGCTATATAATTTATCTTCTCTGCAGACATCGTCTCGCGATCCCATCATAGCGAACCCACCCCTCGAAATCATCAGGTGTTCGGTCGTCGGAACTTATTTTTCGTATCCTCGACTATATCACATAATCCCGCGACAAACGTTTGTTTTTTTGTTTTTTATTTTTAGTATACCCCCATCCCCGTGCGGTTATACATTTTATTTTATTTATATATATTATTATATAATATCTTACTAGGTACAGTATTATGATTATTATCAAGTCATAATATTTGAATACGAAATAATATGTTTTGATATTATATTACTAAAGTCTGTTTTACTTTTATTATTTTTATTATTATTATTATTATTATTATTATGATTATTATTGCTATGATTATTATTTTGACGTGTAGATACGATATATTTTTTTCTATTGTAAAATTTTAACGAGCGATTTCGTAGACAGATTGTTATAATATTGTGTACAAAAACAAAAATAAATAAATATTAATAATAATTTAAACTGTGAAAAAAAATGTAGGTACGACCGGCGTCGGTCGGGCGCAACGGAATTCGTCGGGAAGTTAAAATCACCGTTGTACAATTTTCCTTTTTATTAGCTAAATGGTGTCGTCGATTTGTGTACAGTAATTATAATGATATACGTTTATAATAATTATTATGAATAAACGTAGGTACATACATAATATTATATGATATATTATTATTATATACCTAAATATAATATGAAGTATTTTATAATCCCGTGTGTTGTACCATGTAATAGTGTGTGTAATTTAGGTAGATAGTTATTTATTTTGTTTCTTTTATTGTCTGAATTATTATAATAAAACATATTAATATGATAATAATATTATTCTTTGTCAACGCGTTGAAAGTGAAAACAAAAAAAAATAAATAAATAATAAAATTCAACGAATAAAAATTGAACAAAATATAGTAAACATGATATTATTATTGATGGTTTTTTTTTCTTTTTTTACGTTAATCGTTCAATGAAACCGGTCTGGTCGGCCAGTCGACTGATTCCGGTACCGTATTTCTAGATACGCGTTACCGACTTGATTGAAAAATGACAAATTCTGTAGTGGTATACAGCAATTTTTTTTAGAAGAGAACAATCTACCGAACACTTCCTATTTTTACTCTTAAGTGTAAAATAGATACGTAGACGTTTTTATGAGTCTATAATATACATATATACAAGGCGATTCACCAAGCATGCTCAACCTAACCAAGCAAGTTATTTAAAATCTTATTTTTGGAATTTTTAAATACCTACCTTATATGTGTAGGTACACCTACCCACTTGAAGACCACATTTTTACATTTTTGAGACTTTTTGTACTACCTACGTCTTAATAGGAGTATCCTGTAGATATGCAACCTTCTTTTTTCCAAATGAGAACCCCCCTTTTCAACTGTACATTTTCTGAACAATTTGATTAAATATCAAATTTAAAGTTCGTAGTTTTTGAGATATTTAACTTAGGGCCGTTCTTACAATATCCGGTTAAAGTTAACCGACACTTAACCGGCTGCAGAATTCTGCCGGTAATAAAATCTGTTATCAGTCGGTTAGCGTTAATCGACACTTTACCGGATATCGTAAGAACGGCCCTTAGTGTTCTAAAGATAAAAAGTCCATCGTAATGGACTTGGGAGATTTGAGAGCTATGGTGATTTGACAATTTTAGTTACTAATATTATAACTTATCAACATTAATAATTTGTAAAAATGCTAGTTCCAATGATATATAACGTCTATCTTATAATACTTTCATAAGACCATTTTTAGGGATTATATCCTTGGCACAAACATTTTAATAACTATAAGAAATTACTGATTCAAATGTTGAGTTATAAGTACATCAACATTTTAAAAAAAATGATCCACTAAATAATTTACAGTTAAAGGACACTCCTTAAGTAGCACAATACGATTCAAGAATTAGAAAAAATTGTCCGAGTATATTTAAAAATGTCAAAATTCAAAATTTGAATAAATTCATTATTAGGGGAATAAATAGGGGTGAGCATACTTGTTGGATCATCCTGTATAATCATGCTACGTGCATCACGGCCATATAAGTTTAACTCGTTTAAGTATCGAAAATAAGGACTCCATTAACGTGTCGTGCTTGGGCAGCTCTGTCTGACTCACTCTATACTCACATCAACGATTTTTTTTTTTTTTTTGGCAGGAAAAGTTAAGTAATATTAGTTAAATTATAATAATTAATAACATCCATTCAATTTTTTTTTTTTTTTAAACCTTTAATAAACAAATTATTTACATGAATAAAAGGTATAATAATTCATATGTATTAATATTTTTATAATATAAGAGTGTGAAAGGATAATACTTGTGTAATATATTATATACTTATACCTTCAGATGTTCACTCTAGATCCGTGCCTGGGTTGGATGGATAACGTCGTTGATTATAAAAAAAGTATTTATAATCAATGATAACGCTTATGCAGGTACAAATATACTCGTAGATATACATATATACGGTCTATTACGCTGTTTAAAAAATGTTTGCATCGACCACCAGTTTTGCTTTATTTTATTATTAATTATTACTATAGTTATCAAGACTGTTCTATGTTAAAATCAGTCCAGTGAGAGGCATCAACGTTTTTCGTCAAAATGACACCTCCCTACTTCTAACAAAGCAAAAAAAGATGTACCTGCAAGAATTACATAAAAAAATTCAAAGTGTATTATTTTAATAAATTGAGGAGGTCTCATTTATATATACGATATAAATTTATAATTATGGTAGTTTATTCCAGATCACATTGGTTTCGGTAGAACAGTTTCTACTCAAACATTAGCATTTCCTAAACTGAGTTATATTTCCCAATAGAAAAACGTTTTTTAAACGTTATAAATAATTAAGTACGAACAAAATTTAGGTAACAATATTTGTTTACACGCCTTAAAACGTGACAGCATGCAACACAAGAATCATATTTTATTGTTACAAAATTTGATAATATTATAAAATCAGCTTTGATCATGAACTAGACCCAACCACCTAATACTTTCGGTAGTAGTTAATATACAGTAAGCTAATATAATATACTTGCAAAGTTAGCAAATCTTTTTAGTTATAGTTATAACACTTCTAATAATTGCATGTATGGATGGGTCGCATATTTTTTTACTGATCGTCTCCAAACAAACGACAAAAGTCAGCAAATAGACATAAAATTATATCAAGTCTATTTTTAAAGTTAGTATAGGTACCTATTTCAAAATTATATTTTTCTCCGGTTCGTTTGCCGAATTTATAGCGCAAATTATCATGATTAACACAGTCTTAAAAGAACACCGATAAGTTAAGTTCTCGATTTAAAACTTTTTATTATTATGGGTACGTAGGTACTAATTATTTTATAATAAACATTTTATATTCTAATACCTATACAACTTATAGGTTTAATGCAGATGAGCAATCGCTAAGTTCAGTACAGACTACTCACTTTTTAATATTTCTTCAACTCTGTTACGAGAGACGTCCAGAAAGTAAGGTTATAACATGTGCTAAAAATTGAAAAATGGATAAAGTGGTGACAACTCTGAAAAACAAAATTCCCTTATTCGTCCTACACGGCCCTTATAACCTTACTTTCTGGATGTCCCTCGTATATCATATTGTAGAGAGTTCCATATATTATGGACTGTTAATGGTTTTCTTTTAATAGATTAAAACACCATAAATCATAATATATATTTTATTTGTTTTAGTCTTCATATTTCCATCAATAAGCTTATACTACACAAACAGTGGGCAAGTCGTGTAGGTCACTGTAGAATGTAACGGATGTGTTCAATTTAAATTCAATGAAATAAAATCATTGCTTACGAAAAACACAAATATAATGTGCAAAAATATAATATATTTAGTAAGAGTTTTTTTACAGCCGTTGTAAATTACAGTTGTAACGGTTGGTACGATGGTATGGTTGGTACGGTTGGTTGGAAACACGTGTATTTGTGGCAAGGTTTTTGCGCACTAACCCGGGTTAGGTTAGGATACCCATCCGACGACAAGACGTGGCTGCGACCGTTGTTTACTCTCAATCACTTCATGTGATTGATTTCAGCCACTGCGCCGCGCCGAGCCACAAAGTAATTTATTTACCTTTTTTAAATGTTCAATCCTTGGCTACAAAAGTTAAATTAAAAAATTATTTTTAAATTTTGTCAAAATTCGAAATTTAGATGCTTATAACTAAGGTTAGGATGTCTATGACTTCTGCATATTTTTTCTTTTAGTCGTACACATTTCAAACCCAGTAATAAATTCGTTTCGGTTGACCTAGAATCAAATACCTTCAATTTTATTTAGCATATTTTTGCATACTTAGGGATTTTTATGAATAAAATAAATGCACCTTTTGAAAAAATTGTAAATAAATGCCTATTTCGCCATAAAAATAACTTAAATATAATATAAACATCAATATAAACTCATAGGTAAGCATTGTTGGTTTCACAACTAACGAAAACCTGAAAATATGAAACGTGTAGTTTGTATTATTAACTTACCTATCTTTATTACTTACTTATCTTTTCTATAACTCTACGTTTATTAACCAATATAATCATGTTTACGAACGATTTTGAATTGAACGAATGAATTTATATAAAAGATAATTTTTGATTTTTATCTACAGAAAAAACTCGTTTAGAAACCAGTGGTTAATATTAATATATTATTAACTGAATCGCTTAAAATTATAAAGAACGTTGAAGAATCGTTGCAAAATGTACAAAACCATGTCGGAAAAATTATTAAAAATAAAATTAAGTTTGTTTTGAGCAAAAATCCAGATATCAAAATAATATTAAAAATCGCTGAAATACTTGATGGAAATGAAACTTCAAAACTCAGTTTACTAGTTAATTTAACAGCAGACGAATGTGTACATTTTAAATATGCAATATGCAACTTATAAAACTATTTTAAAGACACATTAAATTTTTTTTAAGAGCATATTTTAATATTTATTGCGCAAATTTGCATGCATTTTTTAGTGTTTTTAAGGTCATAAACATCTTAACCCTACTAATAACAAAAAATGTGCCTATAGGTATGTATTTTTAATATTTTTCAACTAATATAGAACAATATATCTGGACCCTTGTATTAAATTTTCACGTTTTTTTACCCAACAATTAAAATTGTATTGACAATTAAAAATTAAAAATGTCCGTAAACAGATTAAAACGAGTTGAAATATTTTGAAAATGTTATCAAGTAGGTATAGGAATTGATGAAATAAACACATGGTGTAGATTTCAAGTATCTATGGTTATTCGTTTTTGAATTAGAACAAAATAAGAAAATCGCTACATGAGAAATCAAGTGATGAAGTCAGGGGCGGAGTGGCCGGTCTGGAAATGGGAATTTTCCAGATGGCCTGGACATTATTATGGTCTGGTGGCCTGATCATTTTGTTAGATTTTTTTTTTTAAATTTAATTTAATTTACAAAATATTAGTAAATGTTAAATGCGTCAAAAATGTGTGTCTATTAAATTATTGTATTACAAATATTATTAATGCAATAATAGTACATTGTAATAGCCTCGTACAATCGTATACTCGTATGAGAAAGCTTTGGATATAAAATTACAAAATATTTGGTACATAAATATAGACATTAAATACAATTAAAGCAATATTATATTGATATAGGCTGGTTATTTTTATAATAAAACACCCAGATTCGACGCAATTCCGCCTGTTGAACCGGCAAATTGTTTATCTGTACTCTGTAGTAGGACTGTAGAGTGGCGACGAATATAGCAATGCCCAATGACTAATAATAACTAATAATACTGATATACCATTGATTATAAGTACTAATAATGTCTAATACTACTATAAAGTATTTATAATAATATAATCAATATTAATGATGATACATATTAATTTTGTATTTTTGGTCCCTTTACTCTTTGGTTATTGTTATTTTTATAAATAATATTTGTGATGATCTAAATTTTTATCAAAATTATTATTATAATTAATGTATAAATCATTTTTATTATATTGTTTATAATTTACATATTTATTTATTACTTATTACCTTATACCTACTATACCTAAACCATTAAAACACAATATATAATTATTAATATTTCATTGGTTTCAACTATTAAACTATACCTACAAATTTTATTTTTCAGACTTTCAGGTATTAGTATAAGGTGGGCAAGTTAATGAAAATAATTAACTGTGGTTAGTTAAGCTAATTCAATTAAATTGCCTTCGGGTTTTCAGTTAAAGTTAAAAGCTGACAAAAAAAAAAAATTAACTTGACTCATTAAAAAAAAGTTAATTTTTTTTGAATATCCAATATTATAAAAATTTGAACTTTGAACGCTCATAAAAATTTAATTTGATTTTCCGGTAGACATTTTATTTTGATAAAAGTAATCAAACCTATGAGGAATTTTGTATTAAATTTTTATGAATATCTAACTCAAAATAATTTTCCCATTTTCGTGATGTGAAAAATAACTGAAAACGTCCGAAACAACAGTTCAAAACATATTAAACTAGTTGTACTTGCTAGAATAAAGTTAACCAGAAAAAATATATGAAAATGCATGAAAGTACTTGCCCTAGTCTGATTAACTATAGTCTTCCCTCCATAATAATTATTATTCTATACACGTACCAAGTACACTGCGCGATGAAAATAATAAATAATAATCCAACCATCGATTATAAATACTATTAAATATTATTTATAGTCTTGTTGTAATATAATAAATGATCCAATAATATAATATTCCAATAACAATTTCTAAAAATACGACAATACGTTTTTGGTGCGGCTGTCCAAAGCATAGGGAATACCCGCGCGGCGTGTCCCTCACCCCGCGACGGTCAATCAAAACACCACCCACTTGCTGCTGCGCGCCCGGCCGGCCACCGACGAGACCAGTCACCTCGCACATTTTGTTCGCGACGCTCTCCTCGGACGGACCTGTCGCTGCCACTGCGGTTTGTCTTCTATTATTATAGTGCCGAGGTCGTAGAGATTCGCTTGTCGTTTGCCGTTGTTCGCCATTGTTCGCCGTCGTTCGCCGTTGTTCGCCGTTGACACTTGACGAGGATCGCGACTCCGACGGTAGTGACGTAGTAGATCCTGGCCCGTATAGGTACGCTCTGACATTCCAGTAGTGGATACCGGGACGACGCCTTCCTGTCCGACGTGTTCCGAAGCGACCGTCATGCCCAAGCCTCGAAGACTAAAACTCAAGAGATGTCTGCCGTCGACGTCTGCAGTGCTGTTGCCCGACCAGTGCGCCGATAACGATCCAATCGTACAGACGATTCTCGAATTCAAGGCGTCGGAATGCAAGTTGTCCAAGCACGAGAAATTGGTGAAGCTATCCAGTAAATCATCCTGTCAGGTATTAACGTAGCTCACCCCTCACGTCAACCCAATTCTGTGGTAACCCTTCTCAAATTGTTTTCATCCGAAGCTTTCGGCTATCCTCTTTTCATTTGTTTTCCAGACTTAAGATCGAACCGAATGCTTTTGTTTTAGACTTAGGTTGTCTTCATTTTTAGCGAAAAAACGGTCCAATCGGTCATACATATTTCATGCACATAAATATTTATTGATTTATATTTAGGTATTTATAATATTTAAGGATTATTTCAGCCTTATTTTTACCTCCTAAAATACCTACTTCTGAAATTGTGTATGTATCAATTAAAAACTAGGTAATTAGAATTAGAAAAAATCAAAAACGTGTGTACTTATAATATAATTATTGTACTATGTCAACAAGTTAAAGTTTCCCGAGAAATAGATAATTCTATATTACAATACCTATTTAACTTTATTTTTAGATTTCAACTTGCAAATGTAGTGGATGGCGAGGTAGGCGTAATAATTGTTTGATGTCTTCAACTTGCACAACATCTGGCTGTAGTCATCCTCTATGTGAGTAAAAGCTTAAAAAATAACAAGTTAAAGTATACTTAGTGTAGTTACTTTCAAGTTTCAATAGACAGAGACACTAGAAAAATAACCAAAGGGGGACACTTTCTAAACATTTTAAGAATAACTGACACTAATTGAATACAATTATAAAACGCTAATTACTTAACTGCTATTCTAACTTAAATTAATTTTTATTTTGTATAATATAAAAAATAACTTTTGAATACGACTTTTTATGAAACATAATACTTATTAATGTGTATTTATAGTATAATTATAATTGTTTGAGTAACGATAGTGGTTGGCCAATGTCTCAATAGTGTCAATTTTATAGCTTAAGATTACTTATATATAAATACATATTTATTTCTTAACATACAAATTAAACAAAATAAAATAAATCCAAAAGCTGAGAACGTAAATATCATTAGTGTGACAATTCCCACCAATTTGAGACGTAGACGTATGTTTATACTAATTAAACTATGACTAACTTTAAATTAATTAAATGTTTTATTAAATAGATACCTAGTATATTATATTACTATAAAATAATAGAAACTGCATATGCTACTTTGGTTATGTATAAAACTATGATTGTAAATATTAATTAGTTTTAATAATTTGTTATAACTATTATTTATTATTTTTTAGCTTCTCATGTATCACATTTAGTAACTGCCAAGAATGAACAGTTAAACACCTTACTAGGATTAGTATTTGATCTTGATAATTTATCAGCCACTATAAATAAAGATAAAAACAAACCTAATATTGAGAGAAATTATGTGCAAGAAGACACTTATAGTGCAGTTTATCATGTAAGCAACGTTTATTATCTTATCACATTTTTTAACTTTTTAAAATTAATTTAAATTATTTATGTTTTAGGAATTACAAAATTTTGTATATCCTGGATCTTGTATCACACTTGATAAATTATTTGGAACTCCACCATTTGAAAATCCAAACATAGTTAAAATTTTAATGAACTTTAATATATATAAATTTGGTCATGACAGCTCTGTAAGTCTAACATTAAATAACTCAATACCAGTGGCGCCGAACCGGTGTATCAAAGGGGGCAATCGCCCACCTTCTTTGAATGGGTGGATGTTTAGAAAATTTAAGTAGGTATTATGATTGAAAATAATATTGTTCATCTGTTCATCAGTATTTTAGATATACTATACCTATTATACTTATTTTATGAAGTGTATATGTACACAGATTATTATTCTACCTGTATAGTAGATACTGTTCTAACTTTTAATTGTAGCCAATACTTGGTTTAGGTACTAGTTTGTATATAAATAAAATCTTTATCGTAAGACTTGGTTTTTCAATTCCTCGAGACTAGCGTCCCGCGTCTGTCTATGACAGTGATTCCCAAATATTTTATCTTTACCGCATACTTGTGAAAAAAAATGACAGATGCCACCCACCCCCCCCCCTAACATAAAAAAAAATATATTGGTACATAAGTTCGCAATACAAAATTAATTAAGCTTGTAACTTTCATTGCTCCCCTGGATACCCCCATCGCCTATGAGCAATGAGCATAATACCACAACTCCTAATAGTGAAGGTATTATTCATATGATGTATAAGATATGCAATGAGGCCGGTTTGAAAGAAACATTCCCTGCTCTATACACTGCTTTAAGTATTGCACTGACTCTCCCTATATCAAGTGTTTCTCCTGAAAGAACGTTCTCAAAATTAAAACTGGTGAAAACAAGGCTTCGAAGTATAATGAGTGAAGACAGGCTTGAAGCACTTTTGATGATGTCTTGTGAATGTGATATTTCAATTGATGTAGACACTATCATCAAACATTTTGCATCATGTAGTACAGAATTGTCAAAATTATTATTGTAATGTATATTTTAATAATTCTATTCTTGAGTTATTTATATTATTTAAATTTAATCATATATTATATAATTATAATTTATACTTAATTAATTTATAAATGCTCATTTTTAATAATTATTATTGATAATAAATTGATTACTTATGGTTCACAGGTAGGGGGTGTGGGGGCGAAGCCCCCCACGGCTCTGTTTAAATTACTTGGGTGGGGAAGTACTTTTTGGATTCTACTGCCCCTCCAAATAAAATTTAGTTCGGCGCCACTGCTCAATACCATATATTATATGTATTCATATTTACCTACCTATTATTTAAATACCTAATACAATTGCTTTAAAAAAATGTCATGTTTTAGCAACTAAAAATTGCTTTAAAAGTAAGTAAATTTGTGACAAAACATTTTGATCTTTGGAAATGGATTTCTCCTAAGGAATTACCGCAATGTAAAACATTTCAACATAGGAAAAATTATGAATTCTATTATCAAAGGTAATTATAAATAAGTATAATTTATACACAGAGCTGTTTGTATTAAGTAATATTTTTACGCTGTGTCTAGAGCACCGTGCGCTTGGTTTTGATAATAGAGTACTGGGTGCCCAGTTCGAAAATGGAGCATCTGGTCACCCTGTAAATTCCCTGTTGCCATTAGGCATTGGGCGCCTAATTTAAATATATAATAATAGTTATTTTATTAGGGAAACTTTAATGGTTTATTTGGCCCTTACTAACCTTTATAGGTATCTTTCCCTTCAATTGTATAACCTCATGAAGAGTATAGACGAGTACTTATACAAGTGGAATCACAAGTTAATTATACTAACCTATACAAGTTTATTCACAGTTTTTTTTCAAAATTTTGTTTTTTGTTTTAAAGTTGAATAATATACAAGTATGAAACTCAAAAATACTTTTAATTCGTTTGAAGAATTTGAAAAATGTTTTAGGGTTTACAAAGACACAAATTATGTAGATTATTTTATCAAAGACTGCAAGACCTTGCCAATTGAGAATTGGCCTCAATAAATGCTAAATTTCCAAATGAGAATAGGGAAAATGGTTATAACAATAAGTAAATTAATATTTTACTGTATACAATTTTGTTATGTGCATGAGGAAGCTACAAAAACTAGGAGTATCCGAAATTATAGCCAAATTTACTGGTTTTCTTCAGATTTTGATATTACTATAAATATTTTATTTTTTGAAGAAAAACATTGTTCAAATAATAACTTAGTTGAGGTTATAAATAAATTAAAGACTAAATATAATTGTACTGTGGAAGTTAAACAGATGAGGCGAGAATAACCTTAATGGCATTTTTATACATGACAGATTTATGGCTGAATCATTCCATACATTTTCTGGAGTAATAAACTACAATTTAGAACACTACAAAATTATATAATATCCAGTATATACTAATCATTTTCCAATAATGTTTTTAAAAGTAGTTTTAGCTGATGCTACTTACAAATTGATTGATTTAAGACTGCCCGTATATGTATTGATGACTGAAGATAGAAACGGCCAGATCAAAATTGCAGCATTTGGCCTTTTAGTTAACGAGGTAGAAATAACCTTGTTTTGGTTTCTTGAAACATTTAATAAAATTAACCCAATTTCGATTAATACTTAGGTATATATAACAGACAAGGACATGAAAGAGAGTAAAGTGATCAAGCAAGTCTTTCCTTAAGCTTCATTACCCATATGTTTATTCCATACACTAAGGACAATCAATCGGGAAATTACGTATGACAAATGTAACATCACACCTAATGAAAGGGATAGTGTAAAATAAGTAATTCAAGATATAATATACTGTAAGTCAGAATTGGAATATTACAATTTATATCAACACTTTCAGAGTGTAGTACCAGAAACTGTGATTATAATAAATACTGGCATGGAATATGGGATGATTGAGTTATGGGCATGATGTACATAACAGGGAATTTTCTATACAAAACAATCATTAGAAAGTTTCAATGGTAAACTTAAATCTGTTATTTATTGTTTTACACTGTGTCAGATTACAAAGAGATAAAAATGCTGTAAAATTAGTCTAGAAACAGCCTATTAAAATGTCACAAATTCTTGAACTACGAAAATATTATACTCTTCTAACACCATATTACGCAAAAAAAAAAAAAAAACAGTTTGGATATGAAGACAAGAATAATACTCTTAAAAATAAAACTGAGTACACCTGCAATTATATTTTTTAGAAGTCAATGAAACTTCCAAGTAGTCATATTTTAAAAATTTGAAATAAATCACTGTCACCTTTGTTTGATGCTGATTTATGTGATAATAGATGGACGAGAGATTATTATTATTAAAATCTAAAGTGTTATTATAATAATATCACTCTGATAGCGATACTACCGTTAGTACTTTATATAAAAGAAAAAAAAGTCCCATCTACTCCTGAGAAGTTTCTCATTTATAGGAGCGGAGATTGCTGACCTAATTTCATGATTATGGCGAATAATGTTATGGCCTATGGGTGTTACTACTTATAATTTATTACTATACATTATTATGTGATTATCAGTATTTGTTATTCGTACAATCTTAGAGCAGATTAATTTCATGATTTATTATAATTATAAGGATAGACCTAATGATGTATCAATTATACACATTTTTATTTTTTACATTGTGGCCAGATGATCTATCATCTACAGCTGGTGCTCTATTATCGAAGACAATTATTATTTTTATAATATATTGACTGTGTTTTAGATATTTGGTATTTTGTCTACTACCCAAATATCTTCATTCAATTGCACCAAGTTTTAAGATGAGTTTGATATTTGGTCAAGACATTCTTAAGTATACATTAAAAGCTTTTAGAATACATTTAACAGACTGGTGTCATACATCAGCTTCAAAATGGTCAAACCATCAAAAACACTTTTGCATGAGCTATTTGCCCAAGTAAACAATACATTTAATAAAAAAATTTATTTTTATATTTAATTAGAATTACATGACCTAATTATTTTTAAATCTTAGATATTTGAATTTATTAGAAGAAGAAGTGTATGCTGTTCATTCGCCAATATGGGATTTGCATTTTAAAGATTTTGATTTAAAAAAAACTATTTTAACTGGTAAAGAAATTACTTTTTTTAATATTTATAGTTTAAATTGCGTCTTTCTATTACTTAATTTAAATCAATAACCCTAACATTTTAGATTCTCTGGAATCTGGAATGGATGAAACCAAAGAAGCAGAACATAAAGATTGTGGAAAAAAAGATGAAAATCCTTATGAGTATGTATGATATAGATATATAAAACTGTTCAAAACAAATATTTTATTTTATTTAATATAACTTATTAGTACTAGATTTTTTTGTAATTATTTACTAAAAAAATCCGATGTTATATTGCCAGGTACTTTAAATGTTTCGCTTCACTCTCCTCTTCTTAATAATTAATAATTTGAATATAAACTTATTAGACTTCCTAATTTTAAAATTAAATTTATTTTTTAGAGATATTTCAATGAAACCAAATGAAAAACATGAAGATGATTTATCAGAAGACAAGACTTTGGGCATTCTAAAAAATGTTCAAAGTAGGCCTATCACTTACACAACGGTAAAATTTATTTTAAAACTAATTTTAGATCTTTAGATTTTCATTATATTATATATTTAGGTATAACTATGAAATAAATAATTTTTCTCTCCTATAATAGTGTATTAAATATTGAAGTAACCAATGTAACCAAGGGCTTCTGCAGGGAGGGGGATAAGTAAGGGCAGTACCACTCCTTGGCTTTTTCTAGGTAAATTAACATATTGATGATTTATGGACATATTCATTATTGATGATTTAAATAATAATGCAATAAATAACATTTAATAAAATCAATATAAATTCTTATATACATTTTAAACTTTTGAAAGATTGTCAAAAAGTTTTATAGACAGAACTGTTTGTTTAGGACTTCTTTAATCTGAAAAATAAACTGTTCTTTTTTTTGGAGGTTTAATATAAGGTTTCATATATTTATTTTATAAATAAAATTTTAATAAAACTTCAAAATGCCCAAAAAATTCTAAATAAAGAACTTAAATTTTAAAACTTTTATTCTATTTGTGTATTTTTAAAACTAGTATCCCTACCTCAATAATTACCTATGTCCTATATTATGTAATACAAAATATCGCAAAATAAACATTCCCTACTTATATGAATGATTACTATACTGTTAAGCTGTAATTTTGCTATACGTTAATATTATCTTCTTGATATTCATAATTAATTTTTACAAATTTTTAAATGTTTGAAAGAATCTCTTCATTAACTTAAAACATCCAGTAACATAAGTCTCTTAAATTATTTAATTTAATGTTTAATATTTGTATGTTCATAATAAATTTCTTTAAGCATTTTTATTTTTATCATTGAAACTAACATAAAAACAATTTAGGAGTTTGGTTTAGAAACCGGACCTCGAGGACATCAAGCTCGAACAGAAGAAGAACGTGGAATTATACGTTGCGTGGTTATAGGTAATTCATTAGAGTCGAGAGTCGAAAAAAGTACTATGTTGTGGCTTATGCAACTAAGAAATTTGTTTCGAACTCAATTGCCAGGAATGCCAGTTAGATACATTACTCGAATAGTATTTGATACGTAAGTATTTATTTTTATTAAAATTTCAATGGTAATATGATAGTTGGTATTATTATTTCCCTGTTGCTTTAGATATCTAGGTATCTATAAAATGTAGTTAAATAATCAATAGTTTCCCATTTCGGATTTGCTAATTTTGTCTTTGAAATACATTACTCATAGCCCATAGGTAATAATAAGGTAATAGTAAGTTAACTTTTGAAAACAGTATAGCCTGTTATTCCTTATTATAAAATATAAATTTAATTAATTTCTAATTATTAAAATTTTCTTAAAATTAAAATGATTGATAGGTACGTACTACGTACATATTTTAAACAATTTAATCAGATTTAAATAAAACAATACAATTCTGAAACAAATTAAAAAACAATTATTTCACTAAAATTTGCTGTATATTAAGATATAATATATACCTATTTATATTTTAAAATTAGGAAACACAAGACATTAGCTTTGTTGAAAAATGGCGTTCCAATTGGTGGTATATGTTTTTGTCCATTTGTCTCTCAAGGTTTCACAGAAATAGTGTTCTGTGCTGTCAAAGTTGATCAACAAGAAAATGGATATGGAACACACCTAATGAATCATTTAAAGGATTATCATATTCAGCATAATATTCTTAATTTTCTTACTTATGCTGATAAACTTGCGATTGGTATGGCTTGTGATAAATAATACCTGATTGTTATAACTTATTCAAAATTTTTTCATAGAATATTTTAAGAAACAAGGATTTAGCCAAGATGTAAGTTTATTGAAGAAAACACATAATATAGAATATATTAAACATTATCAGGGTGCAATAATGATGCATTGTGAACTAAACCCAAAAATTATTTATACTCAATTAACATCAGTGATACGAGTACAAAAAGAAGTAAATTAAATACATATATTTATTGCGTTAATAACTAAAAAGCCAACACTCTTATAATTTATAGGTAGTTAAGAAACTGGTGGAAGAAAAACATATGCAATTAGAAAGGCATTACTCAGGCCTAACATGTTTCTTAGATGGTGTACGCGCGGTCCCAATTGAATCAATACCCGGTGTCGCGGAGGCTGGTTGGAAACCATCTACTCAGCCTACAAGAAATAGTCTTGTCATGAACAAAACAACTGATATTGATGTCTTAGCTAAACAGCTAAAAAGAGTTTTGCAATATGTAAGTATACATATAAAAATAAAAATAATATTTAAAGGATGTTAGCTCAATATTTGGTACTTGTGCGTTATCGCACTACCTTGATTTCGAACGTATTATTTTATGCAACATATTTTTAATACGTTTATAATAATACAAAACTACCCAAAGCCAAAAGTCAATGTATTTATTGATAATATATTATGTCAAAAATTACGAGTAAAATTTATAAAATAAAATAAAATTTAGTAAAAATTTTAAAAATCGATTTGTGGTGGCCATTGTTTTGTAATACTATTAAGTAAAACGTTGAACTTGATCCATTGCCAAATAATCTTAACTGTACAAGTTATTACTACTGACAGCGTGGTTGTGGCTATATGTCTAAAAGTGTCCTAAAAGTTACCCAGCTAGTCTATAAAAATTGCGATTGAATTAGAAATAGAATCACGTATAAAACGGCGTCACTATAACCTATAATATTAGGTAGTCGCGATAACGCACAAGTACCCAATATTTGTTTTATCTCAAACTCATGTGCAACAAATTGTGTGAGTAAAAGCAGCACTTATTACACAAATTATATAGAATAATATTTTTGAGGTTATTGGCATATTGGTTTTATATTTTGTTATTATTTGAAAAAAAAAAATAATAATTGAAATGGATTTTACATTATTTTGAGATAATAATTTGATAAATTAATTATGCCCATGTCAAACTCTTAAAAATATTAGTTTCAATAATTTTTGTGACAAAAAATTTTACTGTCAATTTACTCGAAAAAAAAAATTTGCGTGAATTTATTTGATATTATGTTGTACGTTGACCAGTGAGAGAAAACAAATAGTATGCTTAAAACCTCTTAAAGTAGTATTATTAATAGCTTGTTAATCATAAAATATTATCTTAATAATCCAAGTTTATGCAAACTTATTTGTATTCTTATCCCTTTTTTTTATTGTGAATATAAATCATCTTTCTATTTAGTTCACTTTATATATAGCTTATACAACTTATCAATTTTGTTTAGATTAAAAACAATGCATTGTCTAAACCATTTTTGAATCCAGTTGATAAAAAAGTTCCTGGTTACTATGAAATTATAAAGTATCCTATGGGTAAGTTTTTTTTTAAGAATTTTATTCTCTGAATTGTAGGAAATTATTTAAGTATAATATAACAGTGTGTCATTACATTAGTGATATGATATTCTCCAAATTCACTGTTAAACCGACCTTAGTTTTACTTTTTTTATAATAAGGTAGGTATCAAAATTAAATTGCATTGGTTTTTTGTTTTTTGATTTTTTCACCATTAATGGTAATAATATTTTTTTTTTTTTTTTTTTTAAGAAAATTTACAATCTATATACAATTTATATAATAAGTAAATATGATGATAAAAATTACAGGACGTGAAGATCTTGAGGGAAGGGGGTGTCCAATGACACTACTTCCAATAGTAATAATATTTACAATTTAAAATCATGGCACTTTGTGTATAGTAAGGATAGGTAGAGATGTTTTTAATTTTTTTTTAATAGTTTAACGGACCTAGATCCTTTATAATAATATACTATAGTGTATGAACATTAAAAATGAAACAAAAATAGATAAATAATTATTACAATTAATTAATTGACAAAATATACATATGTACATGAAGTTAACATATAATTAACTTATACATCACTGTTTCTTAAAAATAACATAGCATTGTATTTAAAACTATCATGAGTAGATGAAAAATAATCTTATGAATCTAATGTGGAGGAGAATAAGAGATTTTATCAGCTATATTTAACGCGGGCTGGAAAAATGATACAGCACCAGATTTTTTTAGATATTAGGGAATAATAAATAATTCTTTACTTCTAGAGAAATATGATGGTACGCAAATGCCTAATTTTCCCAATAAATAGGGACAATCAATATTTCCATTTAATAAGTCATATATACACATATAATACGTTTGCCAGTTTTCTTCTAAGTCACAGAGAATCTCGACCAATTGAAAACTGGGCAGTATCAAATAATTCTCTAGATATAGGAATATTATTAATGTATGCAACTCTTTCAAATATTTGTATTGAACAATTTCAAATTCATTAATATAAGTTGATAAATTCTATGACCTAGGCCTGTTCAAGTTAATGATAATTTTTAACTGAGTTAAGTTGATAGAAAACTTTTTAAAATGAATACCCAGATCTTTTATAACATAAAGTCTAATTAGTACATTATAGTAGATTTTTAAATATTTTATATTATATTTTCATAAAATATTTATCTATAATATTTAAGTTTACCCAAAAAAATAAAAATATATATAATTGTTTTATTTACAATAATCATCATTTCTGGAAGCATAATTTTACCGAGGCGCATTATTCAATATTTGCTGGTCGTCGCGGTAGCCCCCAAAAAAAGTTCAGCGGCAGCATAATATGCTGCCTCTGCTTCTCTCGTGCGCACGCCTATGGTGTCAGGTATTATTACAAATTCACTATTTTATTTTAAAAATATATTATAACTAAAATTAGTTATCGATATATTAATGCGAACATACAATACATAATAATTTATTTTCCTTATCAAAGTAATATGTCACTGTTGCTCTATGAGGATTTAATTTTTTTATTATCTTTTAATTAATCAGTCTATTTGATTTGCAGACTTGAGTACAATTAGTAAGCGATTGGCTTCAGGCTACTATGTGACTAGAAAGTTGTTTATTGCTGATATGAGAAGAGTGTTTACCAATTGTAAAATATTTAATCCAGAGAATTCATATTGGGCAAACTGTGCAGTTGAATTGGAAAAACTTTTCCAGATTAAAATGAAAGAAATGGAACTCTGGGATTACTAAATTCAGTAATTTTTGTTTTTTGTAAAATAAATATGTGTAATTGTTGAATTTTTTTTTTTTAGTAGATTTATAAATCAAAAAAATTCATTGAACATAAAGGTTATTTTTATTTTGATGTTTGGATATAATATGTTATTATATGATTATTACTCTTAGAAAATAAAATCAATTAACAGGGTATTGTTTTTTTTGTATTACCTATATAGTATTATTAATAATCTTGACTATTATTTGATATTATTTAATGTTATTTAATGTTTATAACTACTTTTATAGCAATAAATAATTATCACGTTTTGATAATATCGATGTTTTGAGAAGAAATGTGAGTAGGAACTATACAATGATTATGTTTCACTTTAATTATTTTTCTACCATTATTTGTAATTCTATGCAATCTATTTATGACTAATATATTAATTACAGAAACAATTATTTCTAATAAGAAAAACTGGCAACTTAGCAAATTTACGCTCAGCTTAAGGAAATATGAAAAACTTAAATATTTATTTTGTCTTCTAAAAATTAAATTGATACCTATACATAGGTATAATATAATCTACTCGTAGTCTACCCGGCGTGTACGCATGACACATGTACAGATATGATAAACAATAAATGTAGTGTAGTAATTAAATGTTATACACTTGAACGCATTTACCCATACTTATAAACAAATTTTGGAGGTGTCAAAAAAAAACACCGTTTAATGTATATTTTAGTAATATCTAATTATAATATAATTTATCGTATGTTTGTATATTTGAAATATTTTACTGCGGTACATTTTTTTATGAGGACGTCATACTGTATTAACACTCGATAATTACAGTTATAAGTAGATTGTGCCATAATAATGCTCCACGTTCACGGGGAAGAGACAGCTGCGAGATTTGCTGCTACCGTAAATTGTGTACAGTATTTAACTTACAGGTTACGAATTGAAGGTGTTTAGAGTCTGACAATCTATAATTTCTAATGTTATCAATCATTGTTCACTTATAAATGATATATTGATCACAGTATGCCTACGGATGTTGGACTCAACAGAGTTAAGATTATATAATTCATGCATATATTTTATGTGCAAATTTTATATGTCATTAATTACAAAGTTAAAAATCTTAGTACTGAATTTAATAAGCATAAAAGATTTATACAATAAAAATTACAAATAAATACAAACAGTTAGTAAATAAAAAAAAATAGATTAAACTGTATTATACATGTAATAAGACGTACACAACGTACAGCAAATAATATATCAGCGAACATTTTGGATTCGACTATGCAAGTAAGAAGTCTTTATTTTATCATACATTTCAGCCAATATGGCTGATTTGTATATCTCTTAATTTAACAACAAAAAATATATCTATACAGTATAGATTACAGAGAAAAAACCAGTATATACAAAAAGAAACTCAAAAGTGATTCTGAAAATGGGAAACATTGATATACTGTTGAAACACAAACATTTACTGAATACCTTCTAACCAGTCTTTAATTGGTTCTAGAACTACGTCTTGAGATGAGGAAATTACTTCTGCAAACTCAACTGCCATCTGACAATGAGTAAATTCAAAATGCTTCTTCTTTTTCCCCAACAGAGTCTTATTCTTTTTGCCGTCAATACTCTCCAACTGATTTGATTTTGTTAACCTCAATGTATCCCTAAAACACAATACATAGTTATCATGTAACCAGTGTTGGGTAGTAACGCCAATTACAAATTACTTTTAGCGATTTCTATAGATAACATGTTATTAAAACAAGTTATGAATGTAGGGTAATATGACAACTAAGGGCTACGTACTCGAGAAAAATTAAAAATCAATACTATTTATTTACGACTCCAAAAGTTTTAGATAATAATCAATAATATTATTGATATATTTATGGGTAATATTACCCATTAAAGATCCCAGGAATTAATACTCATACAATTTATATAACAATTAATAGTATATCTACTACTAATCAGTTGTTATGGACAGATTTTGTGATTCATTTTTAAAAAAGGAACTTTATTTGTAATTTCCTACTATAAAAATAATGTAACGTGATCAAATTAATGTCGGGTAGCGTGAATGTAATTTAAATAAAAATATTTAATGTAACGAGTAACGTTATTTTATTACTTTTCTAAAGTAATTTACCTAACATTGCATGTAACTATAAATCTAAAAGTACTGAATACGTACAGTTCTTTTTCGAGCAATGTCTTGATTACTTCAGATCCCTTGGCCAATACTTTGTCTTGTTTGTTACATAGTATTATAATTTTAGTCTTGTTGGTTTGAATTGTTACATCAGTTAAAACTCTGTACAATAACCTGTAAAAAAATTAATATTACTGAAAAGTACCTAGGTATATAGGTATTTACCATTTATATTAGTTTTCCAACTTACTCAGCCACATCACATATGTCAGTTTGAACAGTTTCTGAATCCACAACAAACATAATACCTTTACAACTCATTTTGTAAGCATCCCAATATTTAGTGAATACTCTTTCATGTCCTGGAATATCAACTAGGCGTAACAAGTTCTAAAAAGCAATACATTACAATAATTCATCATTACGCCATGCTATTGGTGACATAAGATATCGGTGTTCTATATACCTTTTTGTTTTTAAACTCGCCTATGTTTTCCACTTGAGACGTGAAAGATTGTATTGGTTTATTGTACAACAAGTATGAAAACAGAGCCGTCTTACCCGAATCGCACAACCCCACGAGCAGTACATCACGGTTGGTCTTGCGACTCTTTTTCCACAGAACGAAGAGAACTGAGAACAAACAAAACTAGTTATTATAACCTATTGAACACCTAGCGTTTGGAGTACTGGCTCCTGATGAGCGGTACAAATCGTCACTCACCGACAGTGAAGATCAGAACGAGCAGAGCAACAAGTAGCTCTTTAGTGAGGAAAAAATCGTTTCCCGAAGCTTTAGCCACGTTCAAAGACATGGTCGTCGGGCGTGAGAAAGACGGATGATTATTACACGAAACACAAAATTGAAATCGGTCGAAAAGATGAAAAACAAAAAACAACGATAGAACTTACTTACGAACGTATGTACTGATAGTGTACGTCATCGATACGGCGATAAGTCGTGTACACGCGTGTTCGGATTTTTGATAACGACTCGGACATCAGCTGATTACCATTGGCAGCGCGGTATTTCAGCTTTGACTTTTTGGTGCTTAAGAAATATATCTTAAATCGTGGTGCTAAGTAAAAGTCGAAAACACTTACAATATTTGGTGTGACAAGAATACCAGACGTCGCCATTAGGGGGATTATCCCACATTCCCACATTTCTAAATGTCCCGATTTGTTCCACAAAATTTACATTTATTTTATCATTTTATAGGACGTTGTATTTCATTCTTAGATCATATCTTAGATCATATACCTCGTTTATGATCTAAGATTTAATCTATAACGTGGTATCAAACTGACAAAAAATTAACTGATATCGAAAAAATTAATTTCGAGACCTCCACAAATCAACGCTGGGTTTGTATTTTCAAATATTTTAAAGAAAAATACATAAAATATGATCAAACGTAAATAATTGTAGAATACGTGTTATTTCTGCCAGGTTCCATTGCATCAACTGACCTCGTTTTCAGTCACATAACAAAAAAAGCGGTAAGTGGGTATCGCTCTGCAACTGTAGTGTACAGTAGGTTACAGTGGGTCACTGACCACTGTAAGGGATGGTTGAATTTGATATTATATCATTGCATATTTGCATGTATACGAAAAACGATTCTGAGCGGAAACTCGTGACTCGGAGTACACCAACTTTCACGTCCGAAAGTATACCGGTGTTGAAAATCAAAGAATTATTTCGAATACTTATCCTGTAGATACACAGACACAAATTAAAAAATTAAAAAACAGATCATTGTAAAATACTAAAACCATCGCAATACAATCATCGCTCAGCTCAGAATCTAATATTGACTAAGGAAAAACACAGTATAATGTTGAACGTGTCTGCAGTACATTAAAAGCATTATTAATAAGTAATAACCATGTTAAACTTTGATTATATACTTGACGTTTAGAGTTGTATGAAATATTAATTAAAATAAAACGGTTAAGTGGATTTCGCTTTGCTGTACACTGTACAGTAGATTTTAAGTTGGTCATTGTTTTATGGATAATATTAAATTTAATTATAATATCATTGTATATACAATAAACGATCCTGGGTACCTGTGCGTTATCGCGACTACCTAATATTATAGGTTATAGTGACGCCGTTTTATACGTGATTCTATTTCTAATTCAATCGCAATTTTTATAGACTCGGGGACAAGTACCCGATCCTGAACTGAGACGATTTGGCAGTGTGAATATTTTATGTTATATGTATATTGTTATTTCTTATTAATAATAATAATAAGTTATTATTAATACAGTAGCCGATAATAAGTTGAATTGATACTATAAAATCACAACAAAATAACTAAAATCGTTATTCTAGGTTATTTAATATGAAAATTCGTCCAAACTTGATCATAAAATAACTATAAAAAAAACTGAATTTTTAATGTACCTACTCCGCACATTGGCGGTTCTATTTTATCCTATTCACGACATATACCACCTTGGATCTTAATTTTATGTTGGGCACAGTGCAACTAAAATTTAAGTAATTCATATTACACTTAATTAAATAAATAGTAAAAATTGTATAAGATATTAACGGCAGTATTAAGTATATGTCCGTGGGTAATTTTAAAACAATTTAGTTCCGTCTTCCGTGTGATCTATTTATACATATAAAAAACTAGCGTCCAGGCGGGATAATTTAAAAGAAGAACATCAACGCTAAGGGCTTTAATACTATACGGTAGACTTTTATTACATTTAAATTTGTATTCCACGTAAAAACGGCACAACTACGACTCTTAGTGGCTATTGTTTAAGGGGCAATATTTAGGCAATTTCTAATCTTATTGTTAATATTCGTGATCTTTGTGTTAGTTGTAAATTATTACTAGTGTGAGTGTGGTTATTGTTTGGCACAAATGCACAAGTAATCAAAAGGGCTTGAAAATATTTTTGTTCTTACATGATGACAAATAATAATTACGATACGCTGGCGAAAATAAATATTTTGAATTTTAAAATAAAATAAAAGGGTGGGTAAATGGATGTCGCTCTGCTGTGCAGTAGGTTACAAATGGGTCACTGTATAATGAATGTTGTTAAATTTGAATTCAATGATATAATATCATTGTATACGAAAAACAATTCTGAACTGAGACGGTTTATCAGTGAGGATATTTTATATTATATTTATATTGTTATTATCCTTATTATTAACACGGTAGCTGGTAGGTTGAATTAATATTATAAAATTACAACAAAATAACTAAAATCGTTTTTTTAACAACAAAATCATTTTTTAATTTAAAATTTGATAAATGTTGTCAAAAATCGAATTTTAAATGCTTCTAAAAAAAATTGTGCCAATGTATTTTTAATATTTTTCAACTACTATTGTAACAATATATTAGGAGCCTTGTGTTACATTTTTAAGCTTTTTGACTCAATGAATAAAATTTTATTGACATTTATAGAAAAAAAAACTAAAACATTGGAAACTGAATATGTACCCGCTGTGTGCATGAGCATGAGACTGTTGTAC
The DNA here is from genome assembly GCA_027563435.1 of Nasonovia ribisnigri. Lineage (NCBI taxonomy): Eukaryota > Metazoa > Arthropoda > Insecta > Hemiptera > Aphididae > Nasonovia > Nasonovia ribisnigri. The sequence goes on from JANEHU010000412.1 coordinate 99,491, forward strand.
TTGTACTATATGTCTATATATACCATGGTACCGCTAGCACAAATGCAGAGTGTCACCAACGGAGCTGCACCATTACTCATACACCACAAAACACTCATAAAGTCATAAAAATGTAATTTGAGTTTCTTGTAGACATTTTATTTTTTGATAAAGGTAGACAAACTCATAAGGAATCTTGTATTACATTTTAAAATCTTAGATTTAAAAAGAACAATTTTTATGAATTTCTAACTCAAAATAACTTGCATATTTTCGTGACTTTTTACGTATTTTGTCAAAATTTAAACTTTAAATGCTCATAAAAAAATATTATTAATTTACGCTTAACTATTTATTTAATTTCTACTAACAACAAATAAATAATCAGTGAAAATGTCATGAATATACGGTCATTTATTTTAGAGTTACACCAAAAACCAAAATCGATTTTTTCTTGAGTAAATGTCCCGTTTTTTTTAAATTTTTCTTTTGTTTTTCCCTGCGCATTTGAAAACTATTAAGAATTTTTCATTTTTGACCACCCAAAGTAATAACTAGATTCATTTTCCTATCAGAAATGATACTGTTGAAGAAAATCGAAGAAGTTTTACCACAGAATAAATTTATATATATATATATTTATTCTGTGGTTTTACTGCCCCAAAAAATTGATAACAGACACAAAAAAAAAACATACACACATATCATTGAAAAATAAATACATCCATCTTTCCGTTTAGAATCTAAAATAATTTTATGCGTGTAGCGTAAGTAACCATATAAATTATAAATAAAAAAAAATTTTAAATATTAATTAGAAAAAAGTTATTTAATCTATCGGGTCTTACTGTTACACTCTGTATATACCTACTATATAAATATTAATTAACATTTATTTATTATTCATATTAATTATTAGCCGTAAACCCGTTGAAATTAATATCAAATATTTTTTGAGTAGTATTATATCCAGGTAAGTAAATTGGGTAATACTTTGTCCATTAACTGTCTTTATCCTTAAGATTGTCTGGAGATACAAATGATAATGTGTCGAAATGACTATATAGAATATAGATGACAGTATAATATTGAATAATTGTTAAAGAAGTAAGTTTGTATAGCCATTTACTTATTATTTTGCTGTAATTCAAAAACGAATGATAGATATACTGTAGATACTTGAAATTTACACCATGTTTATTTTATCAATTCCTATACTTGATAAAATTTTCAAAATGTTTTTACTCATTTTGCGCTGTTTACGGACATTTTTCTACGAATGTCAATAAAATTTTATTCTTTGGTTCAAAAAGCTTGAAAATGTAATACAAGTCTCCTAATAAATTGTTACTATGACAGTTGAAAATATTAAAAATGCATAGTCAGAATTTTTTTTATTAGCTTTAAAATTAGAACTTTGACAAAATTTATCAAATTGAAAATGGAAAATAGATTTTGTATTTAAAAATGTATAATATTTTTAACTTGTACAGTTAATGATTGAAAATTTCAAACAAGATTCCACGTTATTCTGTATTTTTCTTATAGTTATTTTAAGCTCAAATTTTGACGAAATTAGATATTTAAACGAAGAAGAATTATTTTAGTTTTGTGTTATATTTTGAAAATATTCTTCGTGGGTACTTGAAACTTATAAAGTATATATTATTGTATACAAATATGAAAACAAAAAAAATAATAATTCAACTTAACTGGGTATCGTATTAATATACTAGGTAATAATATAAATATAATATAAAATAAGCAATAATACCTAAATGCTGACAAACCGTCTCCGCTCAGAATAGTTTTTCTTATACAAATACAATGATATACCTATCATTGAATTCAAATTTAATATGATCCATTACAGCCATCCATTTATACAGCAGAGCTACATCTACATACCCGTTTTTTTTTTTATCGTAATTATATAAATTATAAGTGAATAGTGATTACAAGTGTTTGTACCTGATCTGCCCGAGTAACAAATGACAATCATTTATAAGCAAAAAATGTTTTCACTGTGAATTTCAAGATCCCAATATTAGTGTTTTAAAAAAACTACATACATTTTACATACGATCAATATAGTACACAATGAACACCCCAATAACTGGTGTTCACCGTTCATAAATATTTATATATCTACTCGTCTGTTTATGGAATCTATACATGTAAAATACTGCAATGTGTCATGTACGCACTTTGGGTAGTTTGATATACGAGAGTTGTATTTTTTTTTACGAACGCGGATAAAGTATTACGTATAAAGTACTGCAGACATTATACGCGTAAGTATCTAAAACTATAAACTAGTTGCTAGTACCTATATAACCTATAGAGCAGCGTTTTCTTCCGCCGGACCCTTTAGAATGTAGTAAAAATTACTGTGGAACCCGTAATAAAAATAACAAAATCCAACGGTAATAAATAATAATAATTATTCGCGGACCTAGAGAGTCTAGACAAAAACGTGATAAATGCAGTAATTTCGTAATAATGAAGAACTATAGATAACAACATGTTACATGTGTACGAAGAGTAAATATGAAAACGAGTTTATCGTCGAAACTTGCAAACAACGACGGTTGAGCGGTTGTCCGGCTGTTGCGTCGTAGCCGTTTACAGAAGCCACCTGTATCCAATCATCAGCAAATGCAATAATAGTAATAACACAATATCATATTTTTATATATTTAGCAATTCCATTTTATGATTTAATTACATTAATTAATGACGATCACGATTGTTGTATTGTGTAGGTACCAGCGTAATCAATGCCGCGACACAGACAATAACAACAAAAACAACAACAATAATAATTAACACCGACGACGACGACCACGCGCGCCGTGTACACATATTAATATAATCAGTCGCGTATACGACGAGCGGCACGCCCGAAGTGTATAATAGTATTAAAGTGGTTTTCGATCTCGCCGTGTCCCGTCGGTACGCAATAATAATAAAAATAATATTATAATATTTAATATTATATTATATTTTTATCTCGTTTCGTTCCGACCGTGTTTGCACCCGGCCAGTTCCACGACCAGACGTGAGAGTGTACATACTGCAGGCTACTATTATATAGTATAATATAATATACCGGCGGTAAGTTTGTTCCTATTATATCATTATACATATACCTAAATTAAATATTTACTATTTATAGCCAATTGTCCAATTCTTAATATATTATATTAGGGCTGAACTGCCACATCCGTGTACAGGTTAGGTTAGGTTAAAGGTAGTAAAGTTATAAACTACCTAATGATTATAATATCGAGTTTTAAGGATCAAATATGTGACCGTGTATTTTCTTGTTCAATTGTAGAATTATATACCGCCGGTTAGTACCGCCTGGTATCACACATTCACGCATCAGTATATCACAATTTAAAATGTACAGAGTTAACCTTTTTACTATATAAATAATATATTATGTAGATTGTAGGTAGTGTATAATATAAATATTATATTATATACTTGCTACCTATACCCACATGCAACTGGCAACTCTGAACAACACATTGCAAAACGATTGGGATAAATGACCAAATCTTAGCGTTATTATTGTACACCAATATTTAAGTTGTAAGTATATAGGTACCCACTATGGGTAAGCCAATGTCATATTTTTATAACGACAGCTGCAGTACAACACGATATTAGTAAAACTAATTCGGATAGACCAATATTATTTTAACCTGTCATTTACTCATTTGTCAAGTGTACCGTATACGTTACTGCGTTGTGTAACACGCGGTGGAAGATAATGGATTTACGCGTGTATAGACGCAATAGACAGTTTAGCTCATACAATTATAAAAAAATTAATATGAAATATATAGGTATAAGTGTATAACTTTATAAGGTATACATCGCATACTTACCTAGTTACCTACCTAATAAAGTGACTTTTTTATTGGTAGTACAGATGTGAGAAAATAGATTGATAGATTATAATATAGTATAGGTATACTATTTTATATAGGGGTGTAATACCCAAGTGTCAATTATTATAATATATTTACCTGTACATTATATATTATTATATAATAATTAATTTATTAATATTATAATGTTCAAATGTTTATGTATGAGACCATTTCCACTTGTTAATTAAAGAATAGTTTATTCCAACTCAATATTCGTAAATAAAACAATCAATAATCGTCAATATACATGCATTATACTGCATCTAAAAATATTATAATGGATATTTCAATATTTGTTCACATTAGATATTATAATATAGTTACGTATAACATTAATGTAATGTATTAAAAAAAATGATAACGCGAGTAAATATTGCTCGTTTAAAGGTCATTTAAATATTATTGTATTTATTATTAATCATTTTATAACTGTAAAATTAAAAAGTATCAAAATATAAAATATATACAATATACATTCTGAGAGAAGTGATAACTGATGAGTGCTTTTGCGATGAGGATTTTTTGTCTGTGTGGCGTCACCATTAAAGCAGTAAAAATGCTTCAATCTTTAATTTTGTACCCGAGGTGATTTCTGGTAAAAAAATTAGATATAGTTGGTACTAGTGTTTGGGAATGGATAAAAAAACCATTAATTTTTAAAAAAAATATTAATGCTCTGTCCAAACTTCAAAATCTTGAAAATTGAATACAACACGTTCCACATAAATTGCTCTTATAAAAATTATAAAATGTCCAAAATTGGCTCAATTTATTAAAAAAAATTGTAAACAGTTGTATGGTTCAAAATTTGATTATTCCAATGAAAAATACTAATCTTTCCTCTAATGATTTTAGTTTGATATAATTTAATACATTTTATTAATGAGCAATCATCATATAGGGACTTGAACATTTTCAACATTGTGTAGGTATATAATTATTTTACTATACACAATGACATTTAAAAAATATTTAGACTAATTTTAAGCTATAAACACCATGAACAACCTAATCTAATTGTATATGTTTTATTTTGTATGATTAAAATAGATAAATATATATAAAATTAAAAACACATGCGGTGATAAACTTTATTGTGTAACAACATTATGATGCTCCACAGTTTCACACTCACAAAAGGTATATTCTTTCAGGTCAATTGTCATCAAACATTTATTAGAAATTTACTTACACCGTTCTACTGTAGCTACGTCAAGTGCCTTATTTATAACCAAAGATTAAAAAATATATACTATAATATGTCTGTATATTATTGTGACATATACGTTATAACTTATAAGTTAACAACAATAATATAATATGATATAATATTAAAAAATTGCACCTCTCAGAATCTAAAAATTATTTTATAATATATATGTCTCGTCGTTTTTGTAAAAAAAAGTTCAACCTTACATAATAGACTAATAAATAACTAATAGCAGTAACATAAAGAAACTAGAATAAATGTCCTTCGAAATATAGAGGCTACCTCACCGTCTCAGCTCATAATCGTTTTTCGTATACCTATAATAATATACTATGTATCAAGGTGGATATATATCCACCTTGGTATGTATAATTATGTGATTATTTATAATTGAATTCAAATTTAATACATCCATTATACTCAAACCGTATAAGTAGGTATAGGAACATTAGGAACATACTATTTAATCAGAGCAACTTTTCCGGTTTTTATAAATTTATACAGACTAAAACAAAAACATATTGTATTTTATTGTAAGCCAGTTATCGTTTAATATATTGTATATTACTTATTGATATCTGTGTTAAAAAAAAAAGTTCTTCCTGTAGTTGAGCATTTGCCCGTAACCTTATTAAAATTAAAATTAAATAAAGAACTATTTATTAGCCAATGGATATTATGTTTATAGTACATACAATCGGTGATATATCATATAATATTATGACCGCAGACGGGTCCCTTTTAGTTGTAGGTTGCATGATCGCATACGTTGATACGATTGCGTTTACGATATCTCTGCTTGACCCTTGAAAACATTACAATTGCGTTCGAAAATGAGTGCAACGTTGCCAACGTGTACTATTTAGAATTTAGTATTTACTAATACAACTGTTGTGTGGCCGTAACTTTAAACCATTTAATTATATCGCGTACAGTTTTAATTTATTGTATGTATAAATAAAAAATAACTAATTCACGAGCTAATTCATGTTACACAGTATTTTTTTAGATTCTGAGCGGAGCGATGAATGTATTGATTTTACAATGATGTGTGTTTTTTTTTTATTTTTTTTTTATTTTTGTGTCTGTCATCACGTTTTAGGACAGTAAAAATGCTTCGATTTTCTTCAATAGTACCTTTTCTGATAGGAAAGTGAATCTAGTTGGTACTTTGGGGGGTCAAAAGTTAAAATTTCCCAGTAGTTTTCATGAGCGCCTGGAAAAACAAATGAAAAATTAAGGGAAAAACGGGAATTTTTACGGAAAACCAATTTTCGACAAAATCGATTTTGGTTTTTGGTATAACTCTAAAATAAATGACCGTAGAGACATGCAATTTTGACCGAATGTTTATATATGCATTTTATACACACCATAGCATTATCAAAATATTCTGACTTATTTTGAGCTGTTAACGGACATTTTCAGTTTACAATTTTTTTAGTTTTTTTTTCTATAAATGTCAATTAAATTTTATTTGTTGGGTAAAAAATCTTGAAAATTTAATAGTAGACTTCTAATATATAGTTTCAAAGGCAGATGAAAAATATTAAAAATCCGTAGTCACAATTTTTTTTTATAGGTAATCAAAGTTCAAATTTTGACAAAATACGTAAAAATGACGAAAATGTGCAATTTATTTTGAGTTAGAAATTCATAAAAATTTTTCTTTTTAAATCTAAGGTTTGAAAATGTGATACAAGAATCCTTATAAGTTTGCCTAATTTTATCAATGAAAAAATGTTTATAAGCAAGTCAACATAAATTTTTATGAGCATTTTAAGTTCAAATTTTACAAGATTAGATATTCACTCGATTTCTCATGTAGCGATTTTCTTATTTTGTTGCAATTCAAAAACGAATAACTGTAGATGCATGAAAATTTCACTGAATGTTTATATAAGCATTTTCTATACACCATCTAATTTTGAATATATTTTGAATCATTTTGAGCTGTTTACGGACATTTTCAGTTTTCAATTTTTTTAGTTTTTTTTTCAATAAATATCAATAAAGTTTTATCTGTTGGGCCAAAAAGTGTAAAAATTTAATAAAAGGCTCCTGATATATTAATACAATATCAGTTGAAAAATATTAAAAATACATAGGCACAATTTTTTTTTATAAAGCATTTAAAGTTCGAATTTTGACCAAATACATCAAAATCTCAAAAATTATAAATAATTGTAATTAAACAATTATAAAATGGTCAGTTTTTATAACTAAGGATTGAAAATTTAAAATAAAGATTCTAATAAATAGTACATACTGTAATCAAAAAATCTAAAAAATATATAAGCACAGTTATTTTTTATAGACATTTTAAATTCCAATTTAGACGAAATTACATATTAAAATCAATTTTAACGAGTACAAGTATATTATATTATAATATTTTTCTAGCATCACTGATAATTTTATGTTAATAATTAAATAATATGAATAATATTAATTCAACTTAGCAGCTACCGTAAAATAACAATATCAATATAATTTCAAATATCCTAGACTGACATAACGTCCCCGCTCAGAATCGTTTTTCGTATACAATGATACATCATTGAATTCAAATTTAATACCATCCATTATACAGTGATCTACTTGTAACCTACTGTACAGCAGAGCGACATCCACTTGTCCCCTTTTTTAATATGTATATATATATTTTATATAGATATTCAGGTTTCAATTTTAAAATAAACATATAGTGAATTTATCGTTAAGACACTTTAAAATATGTTATACTTTTATTTTACTCTTTGCATTTTAATGAAAAGCATTAAAGTTGCATTAAGTTTGGATGGGTTTGCAATAGTAACACACGCTGATTAGTATATTGTTGTATAGGTACCTACAATAATTATAAAGGTTCAATCTCAATGGGGAAAGGATTTTTTAATATATTATAATTTATAGCCATGTGCGAAGAATAGGATCGAGGTAATTGGTATCAATCGTTTGTTATTGTAAGAGGACGCTACACATACATTATTTTGTTGTCTCCGCCTTACAAGTACTAACATAACAAATTTTACGCTCAGCAGTAAGCAGATCACGTTTAGCTCCGATAGTTTAAAAATTAGATTGAATTTACGTCTTATTAGAATATTTAAAGATAACATAATTATCCAAGGCATCTAATAGGCTTTTTATTGTATTTTAATTTTAAAGCGAGTAATATTTTAAAATTGTAAATTCTTTGTACATCTTATAATACTCATCATAATACTTGCTTTAAAATTAAAATATAACAAAAAGTCTATGAGATTCCCTAGATATTTACACTTTACATTTTTTATTTTATAAGAGGTTACATTCAATCTAATTTTTAAACTAACAGAGCTAAACGTGATCTGCCGAGCGTATAAAGTTTATACGCACTCGTAACACGGAGACAACAAATGTCTGTGTAGCGTCCTCATATAATGATTGAACATTTTCAAACAAAAATTCAAAATATCCCAATATCTAGAATTTTTACTCCGCGGGAGTTAGGTAAAAGAGAGAATGCTACTCCCGCATGAATTGTCACTTGTCTCCGTCTAATAAAATCATCATAACTATAACATATAGAGCAAATTGTACGTTATGGATAATCAATTTAACTCTGTTAGGAATGTTCGTTACGATATTTGGAGAAAAAACTGTGTAAGCATATAAAATATGTCATACATTATAATGGATAGTAAATAACATGAGCAATTAGTTTTTGTTGTTTATGCATACAAAAAATACCTATCATAAGACACTATCGACACTACGCTATGATTTTAATTTCTAGTGATAATGAGGCTGATTATAATGGATAATGCAGACAAAGTTTCAGAATGGGCGGCTAAATATGTGGCGAAGAGGATAAAACACTTTAACCCAGGGCCCGACAGATATTTTGTTTTGGGGTTACCGACAGGTGTGTCTTAGTGTTTTTGTACATACTATTATTATTACGATACAATTTCGGTTTTCTTTGCGCTAACAGTAACTAAAAACAAATAAATATATCCATTTGTAGGTGGAACGCCACTAGGAATGTACGAGTATTTGATCCAATATTACAGGGCCGGAGATATTTCATTCAAGTACGTCAAGACTTTTAACATGGATGAGTACGTGGGTAAGAAACTAGGAACTATACGAATATACATTATATACATGAAGATTAGAAATTATAATACCTACATTGTGTATATACGATAGTAATGTAGACACTAAAATTATTCTAAACGTAAACCGTAGAGAGTTTTGATATTTTTACGTATTTGACTACCAAGTATCTAAAATATAATATTTAATTTTAATATTCATTATTCAATACACTTGTACAGGAATACCAAGAGATCATGTGGAGAGCTATCATTATTATATGATGACGAATTTTTTCACGCACGTCGACATCGATCCAAATAACGCACACATCCTAGACGGCAACGCTGTAGACTTACAGGCGGAGTGCATGCAATACGAACGGATGATAGAAGAGGCTGGTGGGGTTCATCTATTTATTGGAGGTAGGTACATGTCAAAGTATTAGAGGTGCGTTCAATGGTGGCATGAATACGTGGTAAATCAATTTAAATAATATCTGATTTTTACATGAAATACTATTATTTCTCATAAAGCATTATTGCTGATCTAATATAGAAATATGCCTCCTCTCCCAAAGCCTCAACATAAAGACTGTAATCGCGTAAAACCGTAGCATAGTAATCGAATTCTAAAAAAATAATGCCTACATCGCACCATCGAATCGACAAATAATACATTATGTAATGTGGCGTAGCCAGGGGGGTTTGGGTGTTTAACCCCTCCCCACATCGCTTTCCACCCTTGTAAAATGTATTATTTATAAATAAAAACTATAAAAAGCTTAGTTTAAATTATATACGTACTTCCCCCCCCCCCTCTTTTCATAATTCTGGCCACGCCACTGGTAAGTGGTAATGTATGTAATATAATTACTTTATTCTTCTAGTTCTTGATAATATTATTACCTATCTATAGTAACATTTTTGTCGTTTTATTCGGTTCGGATTTTGTGCTTATCGAAAAGGCATTGGTCCGGACGGTCATATAGCGTTCAACGAGCCAGGCTCGTCATTGGCCTCTAAGACCCGAGTGAAAACTTTGGCCCGAGAGACACTGGAGGCAAATGCCAGGTTTTTCGACAACGACATTGAGAAAGTCCCCAAAAAAGCACTGACGGTTGGCGTAGGAACGGTTATGAGTGCCGAAACGGTAAGTAACAGGTGCCCTTTGGTAAATATTTAAAACAAATTAATACACTGGTATACTTGATGTATTCAAGAATCAAGATGAGCCACTCATCGCATATAACGTGTTGTCACCATCTCCCAAACATACAACATACCAAATTTTAGGTACCTACGTTCCCAATAATCCATTTTATCATTTTACTCCGTTCTTTTTTAAATTAGAGTTACTCAACCTACCATACCATGTAAGGGTAAGATAATATCAAGAGCATCCGCAAGCTTTTATTGATATTTTAATTTTGAAGCAATAGTTATAATAATTTTAAAATGTATATAAAACATAGTCTTAAAATGCTCATAATACTTCTTTCGTAATTAAAATAACAATAAAAGCCTCAGAGACACCTTAGGAAATAATCTTACCTTTAAATTGTATATAATATAGGTTGGTTCACCATATTTAAAAAAATAAAAGAGTATAAAATGGATTATTGTGAAATGTGAACGAATAATTTGCTATTATATTATTTATATTGTACGTTCGTACAAAGCGACGCATAATGACGGAGCAACACATGTGGATACCTATGACGTTTTATATATAAGAAAATTATTCTTTTTATTACTGTGTCAATATTATAAACTGTAAAGAGTAAAGACTATATATGGGTGACTCAGCAGACTATAGGGATCATGATGCACATTATATTATTTACTCATTGGCGATGCAAAAGTGGTAATCGAGAGGCGTATGAGTTTTTTTTAAGTGATGCAGTGGGTACTGGGCAATAAATAATAATTTAGTATTTACTACTATACTATAGTATAGTAGTATAATACTCGTAGTATGTCATCTGTTCACGTGTTTTAAGCTTCCACCTATAGTATCTACGATCTACCACTTTACCTGCAGTGTCATCGTTGACAGAATACCTCTAGATGTATAGTATCACTTCATATTTTTTTCACGGGTGGTGTCACAATTTTTCAAAAATCTTTATGTTTAGCAAAATGGTAATGAGCTAATAATTAAGAAATATAAATGTTTTGCGACACACAACAATAAAATACAATGAAAAAACTCAGAGTTGCATACCTAAATAAGAAGTTATTATTACTATATTTTTAATTGTATAACTGATTTAGTTTTTGAATATTTTAGATTCTGAGAGGAACGAAAGAATGTATTAATTTTGCAATGATGTATTTTTCTATTTTTTTTTTCTGTCTGTCGGCACTCGGCAACATATTGGATGGTAAAAATACCCCAATTTTCGAGATCAGTATCATTTCTGATAGAAAAGTGAATCTAGTTGGTACCTTTAGAGGTTAAAGTTAAAAAAAAGCGGGGAAGTACAGCGAGGTGGAATATGTCAGCGGTTTTAGAAGTTCGTCCCTTTTATAACAGTATTAGATTTTAATGAAATGATTGTATTTGATAAAAATGTTTCCGAGAGGAGTATCATTGTATCTATAATAGAATTATAGTTTTACAAGTTTTTTTTAAATTGTATTCATTTCTATGGTGATGTACAAAGCGTTAAAAATTATATCAATATTTTAGCGGGTTTTTTCGTTATTTTGTATGGTTTTTACAGTGGCGTTAAATAACTATATATTGAGAAAATCGAAAGATGACCTCTCTAAAGTATCTACCAACTAGATTCACTTTTCTATCAGAATAGATGCTGATTTCGAAAATCAGAGTATTTATAGTATCCAACATTTTGTGACGGACAGAAAAAAAACACACGTATATCTTATTAAAATCAATACATTCTCTCACTCCACTTAGAATTTAAAATTCCAAGTAATTTTAGAGAGTCACTAAAAACAAAAAAAACAGTGGTAATTTGTGTACCCGAAATAAAAAAAAAAATTACCAGAAAGTAGGTAATATAAATTTTTTATGAGCGTTTGAATTTAAAATTTTTACGATATTGGATTTTCATCAATAAATTTTTGATATTTTGTTGTAATTCAAAAACGAATAATTCTGAATACGTTAAATTTTCACCAAATTTTAAATTATTTTGCATACATGGTAATATTTTTAAATTTCGATTCTTTTAGAGCTATTATTTTAGCTATTAGAAATTTTTTAAATGTTGTAAATTATTTTTCAGTTATAAATTCATAAAAGTTTTTCTATCTGTATCAAAAATAATAGTTCACTATAAAGTTACACTTTTTTATAGCCATAAGTTATTTTAGATTTTTTAATTTTTATAACATTTTTTTTTTAAAACTATTAAATTTGATTATTTATACAAGTATCACACAACGTCTCCGTTCAGAATCGTTTTTCATATACAAATATACAATGATTTATCATTAAACGCATAAAAGACTTGTACATCGTTTATGTAGGAGATTATTACCTACTCTTTAAGAGTTTTAACATTCCTCCATACGTATTATACATATTGACATATTATACATGCCGTCTTATTACTCGATGTATTTTACTTATTACAGGTTATGATACTGATCACGGGATCACACAAGGCGTTCGCTCTGCATAAAGCCATTGAAGAAGGCGTCAATCACATGTGGACCGTCTCGGCGTTCCAACAACATCCGAAAACAATCATACTATGCGACGAAGACGCTACATTGGAATTGAAAGTAAAGACTGTGAAATATTTTAAGGTAAGTTTGTATATTATATAATTATACCTGAAGGCATAGATAATTAATAAAATATTAGATATATAAAAATTTGTAATTGAAAAAAAATAAGAAATATTTTGAATTCAAATTGTTTTACTACCAGATGTATTAAATAAACTTTTTACCTATAAATCTACAAATTTAGTAGGATAAGATTATAGCATTAAACTTATAGACTTTGTTGTTGTTGTTGCGCGAGAGTAGGGCTTTCCTACATTTTTTCCAAAAGCAAAAGAAATTTATGTTTAATTTAAATTTCCAAAGAAATGTGAAAATATTCTAATTATTTTATTATCTTTAGTACAGAAATATTTTTAAGTTGGAGGCGCGCATTCGGGAATCCTACTTAATGTTGATGTGGGTAGAAAAATTGATTGTAGTTATTTATTATGAGAACGCTAACTTGCATGGCCGCATGTGTTGTCTCCGTCTTACAAATGAACAAAACATAGCTAAAATTGTTTTGCGGGGGACTTTACTCCCTCTGTATTCATAGTAGAATTGTCAAAATTCCACAACGGCTAGGGAAGAACTTTCACTGTGTCATAGAGTTTTTTTTTGTTGATAGCACTAACCAATAATTTTTTTAAATTAAACGAAAAAAAACCTAATATTCTCAAAGTGATAATCGATAACTTTAATAATTATTGTATTTATGTCATCAACATGATAAAAACGTTACGCCAACACCACAGACACGATTTAAGATTTATCACTACAGATAATGTTACACATTCAATATTTTAAAGCGAGTTGTGAGTATTTTAAAGTTGTACATTGTTTGTGCATCTAAAATGCTCATAACTCGCTTTAAAATTAAAATATAACAAAAAGCCTACGAGATTCCTTAGATAATAATATTACCTTCAAATTTTATTAGAGGTAAATTCATTTTTATTTTTAAACTAACGGAGCTAACCCTGATCTGCTGGGCGTCAAATTTTGCTATTTCGTACGTGTGTAAGACGGAAACTAAATATGATGCAGGTACGACATCCCGTTAAGAAAAAAAAATATCAAAAATTAAAAACAACAAACAACAGTCGTGTAGGTACTAATTAATCATATTTGAGCTCCGGACTTACGTATTTTGTCTGACTTACGGGTTGAAAATATTAATTTCAATTTAGCTCATAAGTAATTGTGCACAATAATATTATCATATTATCAAATCTTTTGTTTTTAAATTACAGGCTTTAGGTGCCGTTCATGAAAAGCTCATTGACGACAACTCGGATTCATGATTAAATCACAACATAAATGATTGTTTTTTAAAAACGCATACAAAATATATGATTAATTGTTTATCTATATAATTGTATATACTAAATTATAACATGAGTTATTAAAATAATTTGGTTTAAATATTGATATTTTTTATACCTAATACATTTATTTTAATAATAATAATAATTATAATTCAATATTTTTTTTTTAAATTACAAATTACACATTCATAACATCTGTAACAACATTTGACCCCTTCATTTTTCTAATAATATGTTATAGTATAAAACCTTTGTATTGTATTAAAACATCAAGCTAAAGAAAAATTCATTAAAAAATCAAAAAAAATCTCAATTTTTAATTGTACGAGAAGTATTTTTGATATTATAATTTTAAATTTTTAAAGCATGGTACATGGGGTGACTAATTGGTTGTAATTATACTTCATTTTTGATTTTGAAAAACCTGTGATATAATAATAGATAAATGGTATATTATTATTGTATTATAAGAGCTTTCAATATTACCATAAATCATACAGTGACAAAAATATGAAATATGCTTTTTTTTTTTTTGGAGATATAGTATTGTTAAGGTAATAACACTTTACTTCTCTAAACAGAGATTTAAGAAACATAATGAGGCAGAAATAATCAAATTGTATTTATTATTTTTATATGGATATTAACAGAAAGTTGAACTTTAGACCATGAGGAAAAACACAATTAAGGATCAGTAATCATTGTATAAAAGGTAATTTAAAAATAACAAGGTTTTAGTGCATATTATATATTTGTATATATTTTTTTTTGTTCCAATAGGTTAATACCATAAAACCAAATTTACGCAGATGACAATATTTGATTAAAATACAATAATATCAATGATAATAAATAAACAATAATATATAAAAGCAACATTGAGGATTAAGTATAATGATTCTATAATATGACTATAAATATAATATAATATATAAACAAACACGTAAGTTAAGAGTTAATTCAGTACAAATTATGGTCAACCCAGGAGTGACAATATTAATACTACATTTCAAGTTCACTAACGTTTATACCTTTCATTAATAATAATAAATAACATAAAATGAATAAAATCAGTACTGTAAGAATAAGGTAAAAATAAAAATTAATATGATTATATAGTTATATGTTTAAAAGAATAAGGTGCTGACAGTCTTATACACTTAGCGCGGTCACACTTTAAACAATCAGAGGTAAAAATTTTACTTAACGACAAATATCACAGTAGTTGTACATCAGTATTGTTTGTTACATGCATTTCTTATAACTACATAAATTAATATGTATTTTTTCTTCTTATATTTTGATGATTGTATTTGAATCAATAAAAAAGTAGAAAAAAGAAAAAGAATTCTGGTCCAAATAAAACACATTATAATTAATAATATCATGAAACCCAATTCTTATTATGTCTTTATATCTGTTATTTACAGTAATTTCACAAGAGCGTCATTTTGGTTTTCATAATTATGTACCAATCGGATTTTAATATTAAGTATTACTTAATTAAAAGAAAGAAAACTAATTTACTCTTCACTTGATAATACAATTGTACATGCATATGATTAACATGTATGTTTATATAAATACGGTTGTAAAAGGTAAGTAATAATATGATTTGACTACATAAATATATATTATAACAGAAAAGTGGAAAATATGTCCGGAAAGCAACAGAAAGAAATAATAATATGATGGAAAATTGATAGATTGTCATGTCAATAAATTTGGTAAAGTAATGGGTAAAATTAAGTAAAGTGTGATCTCGCATGGTTTATTATATTTGATTTTAATGTAATACATTCAACATAAATATCAATGATATCAATTAAATAATAATAATAATAATTAACCAAAAGAACAAAATAGTGTTAAGATTTTACATCATCACATTATTAACATACATTGTGTATGTATACATATAATATTATATATTATATATATATCACAAAATGTACAAAGGTACACCTAACCATCAAATATAATATGAATATATTATACATATAATATGTATATTATATATATATATATAAATACACAAATACTATGTGTAATAATCTAACAAAATATGAAAAATTAATGCAAAGAATGTTAAACAAATAGAATTGATAATAATAAACCCATTGAGCTAACCATTTATAGTTAAAAAAAATAAATGCTATCTACAATCTATAAATCTATTACCTTATAGTTAAATAACAAGAAAAAAAATATAATATATTATTATGTACAGCTAGTTATATTTTAATTGCAAACTTTCAAAACACATATGAAATCAGAAATAATTACTGACAATACTAAGTTAAAGTAAATTCTATTAAAAGTATTTCAACTAATATTTTTGTCTTAATAGAAGTTAGTAATTTTGAATATGATTTAATATCTTTAATTAAAGCTAAAATGTATAATTATGATCTATTACATAGCATATATAGGATCTGATAACTAAAAAAAAAAAAATAAAAAAAATAATAGACACCATCATTTTGGTTATTATACTTGTGTATTATTTTGTACCAACACCCTAAGAAAGGAACTCTTATAAATTTATATTTATTTGTTTTAGTTAATGATTGACCCAAATAATTAACTTATTGTAAAAATACATATACAATATATTATCATATTATATACTTTTATGGTGCTTAATTTTTTTATTTAAATTATATCACATCAACACTTATAAAAAATGTGTTAAGCCAAGTGCTTTTAAATTTTAATATTATTATAATTAATATTATAAAAACGTGTTTTATTATTTTATGGTCCAAGGATAATCATAATATATAATAACATATTTTAAAACTTGTTATTTATTTAAATTATGTTAACTAAACAATGAGCATTATACATAAATATAATGGAACTAAGTCATATAAATTAAGCTAATTTCTTCTACAAATGGTTTTAATATAAATATATATAATTTTGCATAAGTGCATGACTAAAATTTTTAATACAAACATATATTATAGATATATTTTTTTAATTCAGCATGATTATGTTATACTGTCAATATTAGTAAAACTTAAAATAAAAAAATAGGTTGAAAAGTCCCTGTAAAGTATAAGATTAAAATCTAATAAATAGCTTATGTATTATACACATTACTATTTATGGCTATTAACGTCAAGTAATCACAAAGGCGCATCTAAAATCTAAATTAACAATTAACGTTATGTAATTCAATATTAAAACTATGTAATATACAAATATATAATATATTGATTATTATATTATTATTGTTATGATTGAAATAAATTCAGGCTAAAATAATGTTATATTTTGTACTTGATAATAAAAATATTAATTAAGAATATCAAACCACTAAATTATATTTATTTTGTATATAAGTTTGTATAATTTTATTGTAAGGAATTATTTCAATTTAAAAAAGGTGCATATTATATTATTAATAATAAAAATAAATAAATCAGAATGAAAATGTATTGGAATATATTTTATGATCAATTCATCTTAATTATTGAATAATATTGTAAAAAATTTAACTCATAACCATAAGGCAAATTGTTACAAATACTATCACCAAACATTTTCCCTAAATTAAATATCATTAAATAATTTTTCACTAGGAAAATTCGGAATATTTAAAATTTAATTAAATAGACGTTTACTAATGTTGTGACTAAATAATAATTGGCCATTTTTTTTATAATATTTTATTGTTTTATTTAAAAAATAAATAAATTGAATCAAAACGCAGCCAATTTGCATAACAAAAATAGCTTTTGACATTTAAATCTATGTTTAAAAAATATACTTTTCTATATACAAATATATCTAACACCAAAATACATATATAAATTAAAAATTTTTATGTGGAAAATTCTGTAATACCATACATCAACTACAATTATGCATGCTTAAATTACTAACCATATTTTAAGATGAATACCAGTGTTATTCATAAGTGTGAGTAATTAATAATTGGCAATAATGGTATTGTAACTCAAAATTACATCAAATTGACAATGATCATTGTTTGTACTAAACACTAAATTGTATAGTTTTCTTACTTTATAGAGGTTTACTTTAAATTAATTTTTGTTAATATAAAAATACTAATATTTTAGTAAATATCCCAATCAATTTAATAAAATTATTCTAAATTAATAATAGAAATTATATCATAAGAACTTAGAAATAATAATTTTGTATACTTTATGAACAATACTTCAAAATATAATTTAAACAAGCCTGATTAGTATATTTAGTTGATATTTTTGTAACTAAAGATTTATATTTGTTAGATAGTTTTTAAATAATTAAATATTAAATTTAAAATTAAAAAAATAAACTAATGGATATAATTTAAATTTGTTAGTTTGTTAAATTGTTTAGATTAGTAAGTTATTAATGCAATATTATTAATTTAACTCCACAACCATAATACTAAAAACTAAAACTAAAAATGTGGTTTATTGAAATGAATATTAATTATGTCATACGTATGTTTTATATAATATATTAGCAATCATTGATCTTAAATCTAATAGTGACATATTTTGATATTAATTCAGACTAAAATAACTTCAAAAAATTACTAAAAAGGTCTAACCCTATAATATCACCCATATTATAAAACAATTGTTTTGAATTACAAATTTACAAACAATAATTATTGTCACTTTAAACAAAACTTAAAAACTTATATGAAAATTGTGATATTATCATATATAGGTACAACCAATAATAATGCTGTGTAATTAAAAATAATAATAATAATAATATAAACAACAACTACATAATAAAAATATAATGTATAGGATGATGTAATATGTTAAGCTACTTTATAATAAATATATATTTGATATCTTTTCTTTAATATTATACTCAAAATAATAAGAAATATAAAACAAGAATTGTTAAATAAGTTATCATTAATTTTTTGGTTAAATATTATAAAGAAAAAGATTAAGTAATGGCATATTAGTTTTATTTAGATAATATTAATTATTGGTTTTTAATTAAGGTAATATCTAAATAAAATTATTGTACAAAATATTTTACAAAGAACTGAACATGAATACAAAAGAAAAAATGTATTACCAGAAATACCATAAAAAATTTTGACCAAATTATATATATATAATATATATATATAATGCCAACTTTTATATTATTTAAGTGAATTAAATGTAATAATTACTAATTAGTAATATTTTAGTCTGAAATGTCACATTTTGGGTTTCGTTAAACCGGTTAACGAATGTTGTTTTAAAATTACAATTTAAAAAAAAAAAAAAAATAGTTCCATACATATAAGTTAATATGTTTACATAATAATGAGAGTACATTACTTTATGTGTGTAGAGGATCAGTTGTTAACATGTACAGAGGTCTGACTTTAATGACTAGATGATCTGTGTTGTTAAGTAGTGGTGCCATTAATTCACTGCCAGACCTAGAAATATAGTTAATGATATTGTAACTCACATATTAATATGGAAGTATTACATAACATTTATTTTTGAAAACTAGAAGCTGTTAACATAAATGGTATTTCAAATAATAATTATTATGATATTGAAAAATGAAATTGACTCATAATAAGTGTTAAATACATACCTCTGTGATAATCCCTACTCAGTGAACCAAAGGGGTTGATATTGATGATGTGTTTTTGCTGGACTTAAATAGCCATATACAGCAGTTGGTTGCATGTGAGCTGGTAACGGATGTGTAGCATGGGTTGTAAGTAAAGGTCTTGCGCTAGCATGATGTGCAGGAGGTGGAATAGGGCTGAAATATAGAAAATCACCATATTAATATTTATGATTATTAAAGAGTCTTTTTTTTATTCAATTATAAATTACCCAGTAGTAAAAGCAGTAGGAGGAACTTGTGCAGATGGCAAATATGCTGCTGCCGTTGGTGGTTGACCAGTAGTGACATAGACAGCTTGTCGGCGGTAAATATCACTTTGATGATACAAAGGTTGACCAGCCAAAGGAGACAGACCGCGGTTAGCTCCAAGGGCTTGTGGAGAAAGATGAGCAGCTGTGTAATCGGCCACATGACTTCTAAAAATAAATTTATAATAGAATAAAAATAAATTATGAAATGACTGTCAAAAGGTAAATATAGTAATTCTATCACTGGCAATGCTTAAACAAAATTATAATATACCAGCAATAAAACTTTAAGTGGTACTTAAACTTACTAAGTTTTTTTATTGAATAGTTAACAATTTTAGGAAACAACTTGTGACCAGTTGTAGGATTTTGTAGCTTTATAACTTTAAAAAACTTAATTTATCAAAAAAAAAAACAACATTGAAATCCTAAAAAATAAAGTCCTTTGTACAGTTTAACGTAAAAACCCACTTAATTAAATTGTTTTGTCCTTTGATTACACCCTAAAACTGACACAACACCACCTCAGTGGAACTTAAATGCAATTTAAGCGTTAAACCATAAATTCATACATTCTTTTTATAGATAATACATACAATAATCAAATAATGACAATATGTTTAAAAATTGACAACAATTAATATTGATCATTAAATTGGATTTTATTTTATGAAATTAGTTTAAATAATAATCTTTAAATGTATAGCCTTATATTAGACACGGAGATAGAAATAGCAAATAGCTCCAAAACATAAATTCTACTCATGACTATTATTTGTATGAACAGATACTGGTTAATAATTTAATATATAGAAATATTTAGTGTCATAAAAATAATTCCATGACTTTCCATATCATTTAAATGTGATAAAACTTATAACTATGAGCTATTAGCACTTTACCTGTAAGCTTGATGTACTGGTATAGTTTGTTGGGTCCATGCTGTTTTTGATGCACTTATAATATGTGAATCCCTACTGGAATGTGCTACCGGAGGCTGTATTTGATAGTCCATGGGATTGGAAATGTTGCGTTTATGTGCTGAAGGTATTGCATATGATAAACGTTTATCACTAAAATAGATATTAATAAATTATAAATACAATTTAATAGATTTCTTTAGTTATTATTTTTTTTTTTTAGTACCCAGCATAAACTATATGTTGATCATGAGGAGTGACATAATGGTAAGGATCTTTACAGTTTGTCCCACTACAATAGTATTCGATAGCTTGTGGTGGTTCTGGTTTGCTCGTTCCCAAAGAGTTGAAAATATTACAATCCTGACTTTGATGTGCATGTTGTCCTTTTGATACAATTCTTTTTAGTTGTGACTGAGACATAGTATTGCCACTATGGGAAGAACTACAAACATTACATTACATTTTATTTTATATTATTATCATATAAATATATATATTATATAACATAAACAAATGGGGTAAATTAACTCACTCTACTTATATAATGAACTAAAACGTTAACAATACAGTTTTAAATATTAATTGTTTCAAATTTTCATTACATCTGTCATAACATAACCACAATTTATAATATAGAGAAAATGTATAATATACTAACATTATCATTATACAATATCAATGTATAATGTTAAATTAGATTTCAATAAGTCTAACATTAGTCACCACACAAAACATTAAATACATAAATGTATATGTATTCTTTAAGGAAAATTTAATTAAACGCAATTTAGTTTAATAGTCACAGAATCAAGTTTAATTAAAATTTTGGTTTTGTTAATTGGACAATTAGGCATCTATAGTGTTGTATCAGAGGACAGTGGCATCTAGATATAGGCAATAATTCCATTGTTGGTTATAATATCTTACAAATAATATAAAATAAATAGATATAATTTGTACCTATAATGGGGTTCGTGTTTTATTTCACTGGGCAATTGTGATTGTGGCATATAAATAGGTTGCTGAGAGTTATTGGTAATTGAAGAATGTTGAGAATATTGACCAGCATTTAACTCTAAACCTGGAGGACTATTACGGCAAGCAATATATTCTCCATTCTGAAAAATCAAGTTAAAAAAAAAATTATATATTAGTTAGTTATAATTAATTAGTCCAAGAATTGGTTATAAAAGAAAAGATTAAATCACAGAATAATAAAGACAGCGAGGCATTACAAATTAAGTCAGATAAAACCCAAATCAATTTGTGTACACAATACATTTATAAAATATTCAGTTTTTTTTTCAATTTTACTAAATTGTATGTTTAATTTAAATAGTATTATGATTATATTACAATATTTGAAAAATATTCTTACTTGTATATTAGAGCTTTTTGATGAAGATTGGTAAATTACTGGAGTTGAACGCAAACTTTGAAGTTGTTTTTGATGGTATGTCAAAGGTTTAGATGGTAATATTTCTTCATTATCACTTTCACCAACTGTTACACATGAAATTACATTTTTACGGTTGTTACGATTAGTTTTGATGTTCATCTGAACTCTAGATAAGAAAATAAAAAAAACATTAAGGCATCTAATTTTGGTTGAAATAATTCTTAATAATACCCCTTAGACGAAGCTTCATCTTCACTGTCAGATATTGTAATTACAGAAACAGCAGGAGATGGAGTGTCATGAATAGTTATAGTATGTTGCCTATTGTTGATCTACAAAATACAATTCATAATAATATTATAATTAAATACACATTTTAAAGTTATTTTAGACAATTAATAAATTACCAGTTGTTTATAAGAAGGAGAAGGTTGATGCCAATTTGGAATATTGTCTGAAGTAGATAATAAACTTCCTCTATTAATTCTTCCATCATATTCTGTAAGTAAATATTTTTTAAAATATAAAAATTGAAAATATTAAAATGATAAGTGAATCAAACCTTGAGGAGGAGTTCCTTCTTTCACTCGTTTTTTCACTGGACTAAGTTGATTTGTAGTGTTTATAACAGTATCCTTTTTATCTTGCCTATGGTGATGATGGTGGTGATGTGCAGGTGGTGCTTGTTGATAGTTTGAATGGTGATGATGTGATTGATTTGGAGCCATGTGTTTGGTTGGACGTGATTTATTATTAGAACTGCCCCAAATTGTACCAACCATTGTGGGGCTTTCCAACAGTCCATCATAAACATCAGCTGTAGTAAAAGCAACTTGTCGTTGATCCTATAGTAAATTGTGTTATTAATAAATTAATTGCTCAATGTATCATACAAATATTAAATAAAGAATAGTACTTGTAATATTGCAGTAGCCGAATCAACAATAAGAGGCCTAGGAACTGCCCAATCAGCTGCAGCCGCAGCAGCAGATGCAGAATGCCATGCTGCTGAAGCTGCTCCTGCTCCAGGTGGAGGAACAATAGTCATTTGACGATGATGAGGTCCAGGAGGAGCTGGCCAAGTAGCAATCATTTGACGACTTCCATCAACCATAGATACAGGCACATATTGCTGTTGACCACCACCAGGCTATATTATAATTAGTATTTTTAAATAAATACATTTTTATATTTGAAGTAATATATTAATAAAATTAATAACTGAATAATTGGTAAATACTGTTTTCACAGAAAATATCAAAGAACGACAAATTGTATATACTAGAAAAGCTGAAAACTAAATACTGAAGAAATACTTCTATAGTTAAAAAACCACAGGTAGCAGGTAACAACAGTTGTCATCAGTATAATCACCAATTAAATAATTAAATAACATTTTTGAGTAAAAACCAACTATTTTAAGTAATACAAATATTAGATTTTAGGGGGACGGTGTAGCCGAGTGGATAAGGCGTCGGTTGCGACGTGCACCGTCGCCGGTTCGAACCCGGCTACCGGTGGTTTTTCGCTCCGGGTAAGTCACGGTGTCTGGAGTGATAGACCACCATCCCTCGCCCGGCATGGCAGAAACCTACGGGTAACCAATCAGAATTCTGCCAAACATCCCACACGTGTAAAAACAACCTACCCAAATCAAAACCCTACCACAACCACAACAAAAACCTACAAAATGCTAATGGCCACAGTTGCCGGGCTTAAAAAGATCAAAAAAAATAAAAAAATAAAAAAAAATATTAGATTTACATTAAGAATATAGAAAATATTAAAAATAAATAAATTGATTTAACGTTTGTCGAGCAAATTATGTTTTATTTTAAATGGAATTTTTCAAGGTCATGTGTTAATCATACGTTTTTCATCAGTGTATTACTAACGACAGGTTCAGAGATACGATCCATACGCCCAGACTACTTTAGGTGCATAGGTTGTTATAGATCAGAAATTTTGTAATAGTGTTAATGTTAAAAACAAACAATGGTGTGCATGTTGACTTGAAAAAAATACTAAATAGATTTAAAAACAAAACAAAATTAAGAACCCTTTTTCTTTAAATTTTGGTTACATAACAATAATTTGTCTTAATTATTACTTATTGGAAATAATAATTTAACAGTTCATAAATACTAATTACCTGTTGAGTAATCAAACTGGTAGAATGTTGTATTTGTAATTGTGATGGATGAGGAGGAGGTGGCATAACAGCTACATGTTTTGGAGGTGATGTTCCAGATTGATAAGCTCCAGGACCAGCAGAACAAAGTATTGAAAGATGAGCTTGATGTTGATTTGAGCTACCACTATATTGTCGAGCCATTGATCGACTGTTATATAACTGATACTATAAAATTTAAATTAAATTAATGAGTAGTTTGATTTATTTCATAATTAAATATAAAAAAATACCTGGTTATTAAAAGCAAGAGTGACATTGGCATTAGTTGCTGGCACCAGTACAGCTTGCCCAGAACTTGAATGATGATCAGGTAAGGCTCGTCGACAAACTTCCATCATTTGTACACTTGCTTTAACGTTATCACATCGGGCAAAATCAACCAAATGTGCTAATGTGACAAATGGATGCAGAAGAGCAGTATTAGGATGTATTCTATTAGCCTGTAAAATTAATAACTTTAATATAATATTTAAAAATGTAAAATAATAAAATAAATATTATCAGACTTAAAAGTGTATTTAAATTAAAATATAGTTATTGTCAAAATTACCGGGTCCATGGATAACATTCTTTTAAGAAGATCAATAAACTCTCGTCTATCTGCTTTTTCTGCTAAAAGTTCACCACCTTCCAAATCCGTTGGCACATTAACTTGTCCAATATCATCTAAACAATTAAATATGTATTTTCTTGCTTCTTTAGATTTAATTCCAGTTTCAGCTTCATGTTCTTCCATTATCTAATAAAGTTGTATATTCATTTAAATAAAATCAAAAAGGACTGAAATTAGTAAATTTACCTTAAGTCTCCAATTATTTTGATATGTAACGTCTCTATAGAAGAACTTTGAGGTTTTTGATGCATTTGTTAACATGTCTAAATTTGGTAAATTTTGTGTTTGACATATGTAACGTATTTGATCATATTCTGAAGACCCTGGATACAATGGCCAACCCAAAAAAAGTTCTGCTACTACACATCCTAAACTCCACATATCAATTGCTTCACAAAATGGTAAACCTAGTTTTTAATCATAAACACTATTAATGTATATCATAATTAACATCATAAGTAATACCTATAATATTTTTACTAAATATCAAATAATTATCAATATGTTTACCAAGTATGATTTCAGGGGCTCTATAGTATCGACTTTGCAAATAAGTGTTGCATACAGCTTTACTTTTATGAGATGCACTACCAAAATCAATAACTTTAACTCTGTAAGGTTGACGGATAGGATCAACTAGCATTATATTTTCTGGTTTCAAGTCTGCATGAATTAGACCCAAATCCTGTGGGACAAAGAATAATATATAAGAATATAATATTAACTATTAAATTATGAATAAATTAAAAACTAATGTACTTGATGAAAAGTACAATATTAACAAGTAATTGAAATTATCTACCTATTTAATATCAGATATATTATAAATTTAAAAATTACCTTTAATTTTAACAAAGCAGTCAATACTTGTTGTAATATCGGTCGAATAAATTTTAAAGGTAGTGGACTAAATTTGTTTTGTTTCAGGAAATCATATAAATTTTGCTCCAACATTTCAAACACCAAACAAGTATGATTTTTGTGTTGAAAACATTCATACGCACGAACAAAGTTGTATTCATCTGCATTTTCTTGGCTCAATCGTGACAGAATACTTACCTAAAAATCAATATTAAAAAATATTATTATAATTTAGTAAATTTAGTTAATTACACATTGAACACTTAGAACTTATGAATCTGTAGAGCAAAAAATTGATCTTTTGTCTATTAAATATTAGTGATTTGTTAAAGAAACAACTTATATTATGTAAAAAATAAGATTTATTTCTTCACTTAAATTCATATGAGTACTTCAAGAGATATCACTTATTTGAATATAACTTTTTTAAAGCAATTTAAAATGTATGTTAAATTCAACATTTTCCTATTATCCTTAAATTTTCAAGGCCTTATAATATTATTTTAAATATTAAAATAGTATGATTAAATTTAAAATTAATTTACAACTGATAACATATTACATAAATATGAAAAACAAAAAGGTATTTTTATTGTGCTTTACCAAAATCCACTTAGAACATCTTGGATAAATGTTAGAATTGTATAATATTTTAGCTACTATTATTATCTTGCCCAAAAAATAACATTATCATTCCTCTAAAAAAATATATTGCACAGCAGATTTTACATGTCAACCCTATTTTGTGAGTTCTAAGGGAAAAAATATGTAAAAAGTACAGTTAAATTTTATAGATCCTTTTAAAATGTAATTTAGTCTTATTTATACTATGTTTTATTAGTTCTACAATACTCGGTGCTGTAAAATATCAAATATATCTGCCTTGACAAAAATTAATTTTAAATTGTTATAATGTTTACAATGTTCACATACATTTATAGAAATATAGATTACTCACTTCAATCTGACCTTGCCTAGCATACGATGGATGGTTCTTTAGTATTTTAATTGCAACAATTTCATTTGTTCCTTTTTTCCAGCATTTTACAACCTAATATATAATATATTTAATGTTTTGAACTAACACTTCTGTTGAATTATTTATGTGTTTACCTGACCAAAAGTTCCTCGACCTAAAAACTCCAGAACTTCATACTGATTCGTCATTGAGTATAGAACTTCGTGCTGGACCAACTGATAATCACCATCAGCACCCTGTTTCCCTTGTTGCCCCGTTGTGGTAGTGGTAGTAGTAGTAGTAGTTGATGCAGTATTTGTTCCTCCGACTCCAAAACTTGACTCCACACCATTTGTTATACCGCCTTCACACGACTTCCGCTATATAATTAATTTTTTTTGAACAAGACAAATTGATATCATAAATGTATAAAAATATATTAAATAAATTGAATACTCTATAATAAAAGTTGGATTGGGTCCTTCAGAATGAATATTAATAACATTATTATGAATGTTTTAAAAAGCAATTAAACAATGAAAACGAAAATTTCAATAATATAAGGTATGACAAAATATGTTCATTGTTAAGAGTATCTACCTACTAGGTATAGATTAACGAAAAAAAAAAAAAACAAGAAATTAACTAGGTAGGTATATGATGGGAATGTATAAAATACAAAAAATATTTTTGAATTTTAATGCCTTAAAACCAATAGTTCAGATAGTATTATTATACCTTTTGTCCACAGCGTTGGTATGTGTCTAATAATTTGATGGTAGATGCCCGTATGAAATTCTGATTATGTGCAGATGATGGACTAGTCTTAATATTGGATGGTGCAATAGAAGTACCATGGTGTTTGCGGTACTTAATAGGTTCATATGGCACCAACTCAACAATTGGTTCGTAATGGTGGTGAAGCGAACTCAATTTGTATTTATTATGGTGGTAGTTTTCAGGGCCGCAAGCGGCGTTATGTAGTTGGTCCAGCTTGCGTTTTTTGTGATGTGTGACAAGTGCGACACTTTCGTCTGCCACCAACCGTTCTGAACACAAACCTTGCAATTGACTGTTGTACATGTCACTCTATAAAAAAAAATGTAATAGGTTATATATAAATAGGTAGATATTTTTGAATTATAAATATATGTAGGTACTTTTGTTTAGAATTAGCCCAATATTTACCATCATACATAAGAATATACTCATAGCTAAATAAACAGGCATGTCAGCAAAATTGCATATCTTTCCTAACATCAGGGCCGTATTTAAGGGGTGGTTCGGAGGAACCATAGCCCCCTGGAATATGTTAAAGGGCGCCAATATTTTTACGAAGCCTATGTCCTGTCTCTGTGTAGTACTGTTGTGATAGTGTAGTTAGTATTTATTATACAAAATTATAATAAGTCCACTTTTATTATAAATATAATGAGTCCAAAAAAAAATTTAGTGGAGCTGAAAACAAAAAAAGGTGGTCAAGTGGATGTCGCTCTGCTGTACAGTAGGTTACAAGTAGATCACTGTATAATGGATGGTATTAAATTTGAATTCAATGATATATCATTGTATACGAAAAACGATTCTGAGCGGGGACGGTATGTCAGTCTAGGATATTTGAAATTATATTGATATTGTTATTTTACGGTAGGTGCTAAGTTGAATTAATATTATTCATATTATTTAATTATTAACATAAAATTATCAGTGATGCTAGAAAAATATTATAATATTATATACTTGTACTCGTTTTTTTTTTTTTTTTTTTTTTATTGAGATTTTAATGAATAATTATTATATCTCGACAATTACATTTTAAAAATTGATACAATAAATAAAATAAAATACATTAAACTGAATTATCATTGTAAAGCTCACACTCTTAAATTTGAAGCCCTGTTTGTTTTATAAAATTTAGTGTGTGTATAATATATATTATATATACTTTTACTCGTTAAAATTGATTTTAATATGTAATTTCGTCTAAATTGGAATTTAAAATGTCTATAAAAAATAACTGTGTTTATATATTTTTTAGATTTTTTGATTACAGTATGTACTATTTATTAGAATCTTTATTTTAAATTTTCAATCCTTAGTTATAAAAACTGACCATTTTATAATTATTTAATTACAATAATTTATAATTTTTGAGATTTTGATGTATTTGGTCAAAATTCGAACTTTAAATGCTTTATAAAAAAAAATTGTGCCTATGTATTTTTAATATTTTTCAACTGATATTGTATTAATATATCAGGAGCCTTGTATTAAATTTTTACACTTTTTGGCCAAACAGATAAAACTTTATTGATATTTATTGAAAAAAAAAACTAAAAAAATTGAAAACTGAAAATGTCCGTAAACAGCTCAAAATGATTCAAAATATATTCAAAATTAGATGGTGTATAGAAAATGCTTATATAAACATTCAGTGAAATTTTCATGCATCTACAGTTATTTGTTTTTGAATTGCAACAAAATAAGAAAATCGCTACAAGAGAAATCGAGTGAATATCTAATCTTGTAAAATTTGAACTTAAAATGCTCATAAAAATTTATTTGACTTGCTTATAAACTTTTTTTTATTGATAAAATTAGGCAAACTCATAAGGATTCTTGTATCACATTTTCAAACCTTAGATGATGACTTTAGAGGTTGTTTTGTACAGATATAAAAAACTAATAATTGTATATGTATGCTCCAGGACTTGGAATAAATGATAATTTACATCATAAATACATTGTGGTGTTATTAAAGAGCTCGTTTATTTCATTTCCTGGACACACTATATGCGCATAACGATTTTGCTGAAATGCCTATTTATTAAGTCAATGATATTTCTATTTGTGCCTACCAAGATCTAAAATTCTAGGGAATAACACTTACTGGCCCTTATTTTGTTGTTGTCGAATAATGAAGAAATTACTAAATAAGCTATATAATAATAAACATCAACTAAAGAGTAAAAAACTCTGTAAAAATATAGGCGTAAGTAATTTATTTGTTCTTGAAATTTGATTCATTACAAATTGAAGGACAATTTATTAAATTATAATTAGTGCTATTATTTTATGTTTAACTACAAAAATGTAATTTAAATAGTGTAATTATTATGTATCTATGTAACAAAAGGTAAATATGAATAGAAGTATCTATTCTAAATATCTAACCGAGTATCTACCCATAGAATATTAAGTGAATGCTCATGTATAGAAAAATAAGTAATTTGATACTTATACCAAGACTGAAAACAGTTTTACTAGTAAAGGCCTAATACCTACCTACTTAATAATAATTTAATTTATGATAATTTTTACACATAGGTAATTATGCAGAAAAAAAATTGTTCAATATAAATATATAGTTTACAAATTGTTTCTTGGTGTCTTTTGTACCCATCTCAGAAAATTGTGAGGATTGGAGCCACCAGTTAGTAACCACTAACCACTCAAAACGCATAATTAGTAAATAATTTACAGATTGAATCCTGGCAATTAAAGAAATAACTGTAACTTTAAAAACTCAAGTACAAACTAGTACAAGATATATTTTATTTTTATAATGTAGGTACCTATTATTTATTCAAGTGAGAAGTGAGAAAAAATTATAAAGTAAGTAAAAATTACTTTGTGTAAAATGTCTTAACTAGGTACTTTAAAACTAGAAAATGTATAATTAATATGGATATCATTACTAGAGATGTAAGCTTGAAAATTTATTAAAATTTTCAACTTTCTTTGAAAATTTTAGTTTTAATGTGTTTTTCTTAAGGGGATTCGATACCGTGATTTCCTGTCTTTGTCTAACACACGCGCAACATATGAATTCAGACGTGTTTTTTGGCAAACGTACCGATTGATACAGTGAAGCGATAAGAATTCTGAAAATAGATTTGAATTTATCGTCAAGTCTACTTGAGATCGGTCAATCTACATTTTTGATTTTTTGATTTAAACTTCTCTAAAAAATGAAATATGAAATTTTTTTAATTACTTTTTAGTAATACAATAGTTTTAGGATTTTGGGGTATAATATAAAATATGTGGACTGACCGATCTCAAGTAGACTTGACGACAAATTCAAATCTGTTTTCAGAATTCTTATCGCTTCACTATATCAATCGGTACGTTTGCCAAAAAACACGTCTGAATTCATATGTTGCGCGTGTGTTAGACAAAGACAAGAAATCATGGTATCGAATCCCCTTAACTTAATTAATTTTTGAGGTTGTATAGTGGGTATCATTGTACTATAGTTTATTTTGATGATTATCATCTAATATTCTAATATGATTGAATAAAGTAGGTACCTACTTTGTAATATATATATTTTTTAAGTTTGATATATTAATTTTTAACTGATAAATAAGTGTTTAATTTGTACTTACATAGTACGTAACAAGTTGTTACTATTTACTACCAGGTACCTACTAACAAAATACTATTAGATTTAAAATTGTTACTATATTGTGAAAAATTGTATTATTTTCAAGTTTAAATATATTCAAATACTTTATAAAATTTCTGTTTCATTTTTATTTACATTGTAACAAGGATAACATCAGAGTCAAACAACACTTATAATAAAAAAAAATTATAATTTGCGTAAAATTGTGAAAGTGACTCAAAAAAAATCAATAATTGTAGCAAAACAATTATACGCTCAACATTTATACTGAAGGAAAAATACAACAATTTTAATAAAAGAAAAAAATGCACATTTAGGTATTACCGAGTTAAATATTATATATTGATATACGTATATATAATATATATTTAATTATTTGCATTTAGAATTAACTATATGTTCAATATAATAATACCAAAATAATATTAAAATGGGTATAAATGGTAATAAAAGTAGGTAACCTAACCTAACCTACATAGTTTAAAATATAATTATAAATATATGAATAATAATAATATAATTATACCTATAACTATATAATATCAAAAGATTTATTTGATAAAAAATTAATATGATAAATTATAAAACTTTCATCACTAATCATAACATTAGTTATTTAGTTTTATACCAAGTTTTTATTGAAACTTACATTTAATATTCTAAATTGAATAAATAATGTATGATAAGAATCAAATACTACTTGATAATTATTCTTTATTATGGAAACATCAAATGATAACATAATTTTTTTTTTACTTTGCTCTTTATAACAAGTGTCAAAAAAGTATTTTTGGTAGATCACAAAGGCATATTTTAACTAAGGTGGTTAAATATATTTTTAAATACTTATTTTAGTACATGGTTATAAAGGCAATGAAGATATTCATACAGAAACATGGCATACTCACTGCACAACACGGAAACAGTGCCACAGTGGCAATGAGGATACCATGGCCCCCGCCCAATATATTGTTATCCCTCACAATTGTATTATGTTTGTGTTTCCTCACTGTCATCTATTACTGTAGGTAATATGGGAGAATGTTGAATAATTTTTTTTTTTTTCATAAATATGTACACTTCTGAACATTCCCGTTCTAATGCATTCTATCTAAATTTCTTATAGGAACATTTGTGCAGTTGTTAATCTTTCAAACAAGCCTGAAGAATACACTTATACTTAGGTTACCTAAATACAGATTTATGGAGAACAAGACCTGTCAGTGAATTTTGTAAAATCAATCGGAATTTTGCTAAGGAGAGCTTATAATTTGTTGTATAGGGAAGTTGAATTCAGTTAACGATTTTGAAATTATTCAGGACTATATTATATTTTTACTGATTCTTTAGCAGCTTATGAAGGTTTCCAAGAATGGGAATACTCTTGACCTTTAAATGTAATTAGTTTTTAAACATAGAAGCTTTTTGTGCTTATCAAATAAAAGCAATTAAGATAACTCTAAGTTTATATTTTGATTATAAGATTACTCGTCAGATTATTTCAAACAATAGCATCCAGATCAACAGCTTAAGTCTGCCATGAGTGGCTGTAAACAGCACTTATAGCAAGTAAAGTCGAGTAGTAAGATAGATAGATAATAATGAAATATACAGTCTAACTAGGCAGATTTATAAACCAGAAAATATATGAAATATATAATAGGTAGGTACCTATAGGTGACTTAGTTTATATACCAGTGGTTCCTCGAGTGGTTCTCAAACCACTGTGCTGCGGAATCCTAGGGCTTTATAGACAATATTATTATTATTTTCAAGCTCTAGCTGGTTAAGTATATATTTTAAAAAAAAGGAAAAACTTAGGTAGGTAGGTACCTACTAGAAAACAAAATCAATAGGTACCTACCTATAATTCTACAAATTATAAAATGTATAAGTTACTTAATATATACATTTCTT